>JAMQGT020011131.1:0-43975 GCA_024447675.2 Pterophyllum scalare
ACATGTCATTCTACTTCGTTCAGTTACGTATTGCTTGTGACATCAACTGAAGATTATTTGTGGTTTCACAGCTGAGCCTATTACAATCAAGCTATATGCATTGCATGAACAACACTTCGATCTACCCACCGACTTTCTTCAAACATCCCATGTATGCAAACATTAGCACTTGATGTTTCTTTGGTCTGATGCCTTTAAATGATGCTCTATAGAACCAGGTGGCCTTTTTGGCCATTGAGAGGAAGAAAGGCGGGTGAGGTCAGTGGCAAACAGAGAGCGGATGGGTCACCTACACGGAAATAGGAGCATCCCCACGGTGAGCAGATAAAGGATGTGCACCCATCCAGAACTGTGTCTGACATGGTCAGGAGATGCAGTCTGACTACCAGTGGGGCACAGATAGATAACCGCTTTCAAAGAGCAGCACAGACTTCCGCAAGCATCCCGAGTCTGACAGAGGAACTTGTTTTCCTTTTTTTTTTTTTTAGGAAGCCCCCTTTTCAGCAATGCTCCACTTGTCCTTTTGTGGTGCTGTAAGTAGCTTTTTAAGTCTGTTTACCTCCACAGTGTTGACCACAGAGACGTCCTGCTCAGGGATGGCGCTGATTCAGTCGCGACCATCTCTATAGAGCTGGAATTAGCTTTGATTGTAAATCACATCTCACAAGGACTGAAGGTCATATTTGTGGGAAGTCTCTAAATTCACAACCAGAAGCAAACCTTTAACTTTAACACATTTCTTGTGCAGACATCAAAAATGGCTGAAAGCCTCTGATAGGTTCTAGTTAAAATAAGCTTGCTAACAGCACAAGTTAACACTACAAAGTTCAAACCTACACTCCTACCACCATAAACCGGGTAACTGCACCCTGCCCAAAACGTGTACAGCTTGCTGTTTAATGCTAAAGCCACTCCAAGGGAGGAGCAACAGCGTCAACAGTGCCTGGCCCTGACAGTGAGCTAAGACCAGAGCCCGCGACACGACAGCAAAACCACAGCACAGTAATTACATATCAAAGCCCCTTCATAGCAAATAGGGCTAAATGGGATATGAAGAGAGCAACATGCGCCACACTCTGACAGGGTGAGATGAGGACTGTAGTTAGGAGTAAATAAAATACTTCAAGTTGAAGGAAACAAGGTCGCTGTGGAAGGAGGGAAGCCTTTAACTAACGTGCATGAGTTACAGAGTGATGCACAACATCATACAAACTGAAAAAAAGAGACATTTATAGCAAGACTGATGAATTCAAGTTGCTTAACAACTTTAAGACAAACTTCTACAAACTCAAAAAATCAAAATCGCTGCATTCTGGTTTGTTTTCTTTAAGTTTTTATGCATGAAAACATAAAGATTTTTTTTTAATTACTGCCTCTTGGTGCTTCCTCCCGTAAAGCGCTTTGTAACGTCTCACTAAAAATCACAAACGGTTGCTTAGCTACATATCTTTGTTACATAGTAGCATTTGACAAATTATACAAAAGAAAGAAAGTTGCTGCTTCAAAACACACTCGCGCTGCTTTCAGTGAGCTCTGCTGCCCATTTTCTTTTTGTGCGCTAATAAACTTCTCAGGAACGAGCTGGCCGCAGCGTTGCCTTTAGTGTGTGTGCTCAGCATAAGCGTACATCTTTTTACAATTATTTTCAGATAACAGCAGTTTCACTCACACACCCCAGGAAACAGGTGCAAACACAACATAAAGAATCAGCGTTCCTCTTCACACTCAGTCACAGCGCCCTGCTTAATTCTGAGTCACTCTGTGTGTGTGTGTGTGTGTGTGTGTGTGTGTGTGTGCGTGTGTGTGCTCGTCGGGGCTGGTTCATGCATGACCTCACTGTGAAAATGTGTACCTCCTGATACCAGGACCCCTCGGTCAAAAGCGTGAATCATGTGTTTGTCCTTGGCACAAATAAAAAGTGTCACAGAACATCAGAAATACACAAAAGGACTTGTTATCGCCACCTCCTTTCATTTTGAAACTTCTCTTCCCGCTGCCTCCCGACTCTTTCCTGCCCTCTCTATCTCTCTGTGGCTGCATTTACTTGGTGGAATTCCAACACTAAACACTGCGTGTCCATTCGGGGGGAGGCAAGGATGGTGCAAGCTAGTTACAATAGTGCATGGCAGGAAGATTGTGCAAATCAACAAACAATGAGAGGTGAATTACACAACTCAGACACACACACACATAAGTGTCTCCATGAATGACCGTGATCTCTGATCATATTCCCACAGAAAATATTTCAATGCCACACAATTTTGCTTCTGTCTGGAAAATTTCAGTATTCCCTCCCAAATTGCCAAATCATCTCCAGTATCTCGTTCTAATGGGACACTGAGGGGGGATCAGCAATGAATTAACTATAATTTCCCTTCTCTGTCCATCTTCACCGGAGAGAAGAGAAGCTTTTTTCCCTTCACTGCAGGACTGCTTACACCAGCTGTTTCACTGTAACATGCACTTCTCACTGCAGCTCTTCCACAAAACTATTCCAGGGCAGGTTTTGCTGATCTGAATCTGCATGAACTTTCATAAAAAAATTAAAAAGGTATAATGGATTTTTGTTTGACATAAGTGCTGTTTAGATTTGCCCGCAAAGCATAAAATGTCTCTCACCAACAGTATGTGGTACTGTACGCTGCTCCAGTGCTTCTGACACAATCTCTCTGATAGAAGACAAATCAAATCTGTGCGCTTTAAAACCGCCCGAGCCCTGACTCCTTCAGATGCTTCTGAACAAAGTATTGAATTTCATGGCCTAAAAGCTGACTCTACTTTTCCACGTTTCCCTATGCAGGAAAGTTGGAAATGCAGGAGGTGGAAGTCGGTTAAATAATAACCTTCCTACAAACTCAAACCAGTAAATCAATGTATCTATGGAAGCAATGAAAAGACAAAAATCACAAAAAGGTGATCAAAGTTATCGTTTGATAAGCTTTGTCTTTTAATATTCATATAAAAAACAAACAAACATAAGAACGAACCACATTTTTTCCAAGCATGATATTAACATGCCCGAAGATTACTGGTAATTTCTCACATTCTATCTGCAGGTGTAATTTTAATAGCCAATCGATCGATAAATTTATTCAATCATCGGCAAATTAATAGCTGGAACTTAACCTGCATTGTAAAAAATATCGTACAAAAATACTGACCAGCCTAACTGATAAAAATCAGAATAAGTAAATCACTAAAATGAAACTAAGAAAATGTAGAACGGGCGAAAAATGTAGGTAAATATTTGAATATATTTTAATAACTCCGTCTGTGCTGTGACCTGCCGAGTGTGGGCATTAAGCTCAATAGTCCCTCAGCTCCTCAGATTAACTCTTAAGTGACCGGGATCATCTCAGACTGCGGACCTCTGAAGATGTTAAATGGCTTTTGTTCCCACAAAGAACCGCTGCTTTGTCCTGTAGGCTTTTAATGTCGGCTGATATCAGAATAATCAGATCTATTAACACTACTACAGGACAAAGACGTGCTACTATTTACCTTTGTTAATTTTTCAAAGCTCGTCTGACAAACCAGCTAACTGTGACAATTTTTAATTGGATCCTAGCACACCGGGTCTGGTCAGATCTGCGAGAATTGTGCTTCAAGCCTCTTGTCAAACCGCTGAGTAGGAATCTGCCCGGATTTGCTCACTAACGGGAGGTGAGAGGTCACTCGGCACTTGACCGTAGTCCAAACTTTTGGTCCTAATAAATAAGACATAATTTGATTAAAACCGCCCGTCAGTCTTAAAACAATACAACTCAGCCGAATAAACTTCAGAAGCAGAGCTGAATCTCCACATAAAAGCCTCCACATCCCCGTGGAGGTGCAATATTGCGCTGCGTCCAACAGAGATCACTGCACGTCGCAGAAACGCGCCAACCCGACCGTAAGCTTCATAATGCACTTTCAATTCTTCGGTTATTCCAAAACAAAGTTACGCACACAATATCTAAAAGATAAAAATAAAAAAAATGTCTGCCATCAATCCTCAAAATTAAGAATTAATTAAAAATGTCTAATCTGTGCAGCCGACATCCAAAAGGACGTAAAGCGAGAACAAAGCAGAGGTCACAAGCTGCGTGTTTATGGCTAAATAAACTCAAAACTTGATGGCTAATTATTAGAATTTGCTATGCTTTACGAAGCAATTTATATCCAATTAGACAACGCTGTGTTAAAACGCGTTAATGTCGCTGGGTGTAAAAATGAATAAGCTTACTAAATTGTGTGGAACGATAAATGTGACGTAAACTAAAGTATATGAAAATGCACCGCCAGTTTGACCCGTGGTATAAATTCAGCATCGTCGTCCTGCAGAAATGTCATTTTCTTCTGATCAAGCACATTCAGCTTCCATCCACACAAATAAAGGCCAAGTCGTTAGTTTTACCTGTACCACTCCAGCCCGTTCTCATAGTTGCGGTCGAAGAAGTGCGGCTCCGCTCCCACGGCTCTGATGTCAGGATGAACCCGGAGAAACTCCAGCAGAGCCCGGGTCCCTCCTTTCTTCACCCCGATGATGATCGCCTGCGGCAGCTTCTTGCTCCGGAGCCGTTGGAGAAGCTGGACATGGCGCTGGGCTCCGGGGCTCTTTGGTGCTCCCCGCGCATCTCGTCCCAGTCTTCGGCTCTGTCAGAGTCCAGCTCGTCATTGAGCAGGTCTCTGGACGCAGCGGTCCTGATGGACGGCTCCTCATAGTCACTCTTGTATCCTCCCAGGGCTGCGGTTTGGCCAGCAGTCTGGACACCAGGTCCGTCCTGCTGCTCTCTGTCCTCTTGCCCACCGCAGAGCTCGTCTCCTTGCCCCGGTAACTCTCCACTACCAAACTTGGCATGGTGGAACAGTAGCCCACGCAGGAGTACAGCATGTATACCCAGATTAAAAACATGATGCTGAGAAGTATTAGTTTCTTCTTTACGGGGCTGGACCAGAAGGCATACAGGTTGTGGAAGAGCAGGCTATATTCCATAAGCCTTTCGGTTTAAAACCATATCCCAGCGGCGCATATTGCCTAACTCGCTCCCGGTGGCACCTCTGCAATCCTTGCAAAATTAAGCACATGCTCATCAAAAACTAAAAATAAATAAACCCCACAAATAAAACAAACAAGCAAAAACTACTCTAAATAAAATCGAAGGGAACGATGTATCCAGGAACGGAAAGGCATGGAGGGAACGGGAATCACAACTGAGGCTAAATTTTGGGAAAGTATTGAGTTGCGACAGGCGCACCGGAGCCCCGCTCTGCCCTCATCTCACGTTTGCTCGGGCTGCTGGCGGAGCACGGGACGTTATAGCGAGACACGCGCGAGAATGACGGCGGCAACGGCCAATGGCTGCGAGGAAGACAAATATGCAAGGGGTTTGTTGATCTTCAAGCGGACCAATCAGAGGGGCGCATGGGCGGGCCCGGCCGTGGGATCCTCGGTATGGAAATGAGGCGTGTGTGTGCGGGACTGCTTGAGAGTTTGGAAAACGCTCACAAAGACTTCAATTAGCGGGAGTTCCTCGTTTACGCGACTTCAAATGTTTCACATGATTTGCACAATTTTTTCAGCTAATTCCAAATGTTTAGTCTAATAATAAACTCTAAAATAAATGTTATCAGAAGACCTAAACATAAGGGAAAAAAACAAGATTATATAGGCTACATAAACAATACAAAATATCTAAATTAACAGCGCCTGGCCGCAGTGTGAGTGATACTGGGTGAAGGTCACACTGCGACTACGATTACAGCCAGAAAGTTTGACAGTTTATTTAGTACTATTATCATAAATTTAAAATTATTCCTCCATGAAGAACAATAAAACGCATTAACAACGCTAGACTAAATAATAATAATAAAATAATAATAATAATAATAATAATAAGTCTGTATTTTCCAAGCCTTTTTATTTTCCTTTTCCCTTTAACACGTGTTTTAATTGGATTTTTTCAGGCATTATAATAAGTTTGCTCACTTCTCCAGTTTGGTTTTTAAAAATTATTCAACACTCAGCATGTTAATGAACAGTGAAAAGTATGAATATTTGCTTTGATAATCCAAAATAATGGAGGCAGTCCTCTCACGTGGCTTTGTTGTTCTAATATCATATTTATGACAGAAACCTGAGAAGTCGGGTCAACTGGAAAATTAGCAGAAAATCACGATTTTAATCTACAATTACTCATCTTTTTTTTAAAAAAAATAAAAGGGTATTTTTGCTTTGAAAAAAAAAACCCCAAACAAACAAGAAAGTATGTTTATTAATGAAAAACTATCCCCCACATTAATATGACCAAATTTTCAACCATCTTTCATATCCAAGCATGTTTTTACTGAGTTTTTAAGTGTCGCTTTTTTTCTTTTTTAACTATCTGGGAAAGTTGAGCAAACACAGAATAAAAAAGTGCAGCATCGGAAACATGAATTCTAGTTTCAGTTTAGAGACGGAAGAGCAGGGATAGCGACGGCTTTTCATCCGGAGAGCTTTCAAAGCAGAGCGGGAATTAAACCCGGGAACTTCAGTCCGCTTGTGAAGCAGCCAGCCCGCTGATAAACTCTGCTGTATGGCTTTGACTTTCATTGTGCAGATGCGTGTTATTGCACACGAACAAACAGGATTCCCGCTTTGGCTGCAAGACTCCAAGCCACGGCGCAATAATTATTATAAGACCATCAGATGATGTAGCCATCACGAGCCCACAATGTCACGCACAAACAGAGCACAGATTCGTCTTTTTATGTGTGATTCCTCTCGTGGAAAAATATTGCATTGCAGTAGGAGGACCTGTTGATGCTCCACGCCGACTTTATCACAGGCTACCTATCCCCCCACCCCATGGCATCGAAGTCAGTTTTGACTCCAATATTCCTGCAGGGACTTGATGTCTAGTTTCAGTCTAAATATTTCTTTAGTTTTAATGCAGCTATCTGGATTCTGTTTTGCAGCAACCAACCTTTGAAAGGAGGCCAGAGGTCATCATTCATCCTGAGATTTCAGGGCTTGAAGAGTCGTGGAATCCGAGCTGCTGTACAGTATTTCCCCCTCCTCTGATCTGAGTCTCGGCCTGGATGTTAAAGCTTTCTGCACCGGGGTGGACTGCGAGATTGCTGCTCGGGGAGTCTCTCCTGTTTACAGATGCATATTTCGCTCCTCACTTTGTTGACTCTGGCATGAAAGCTCCCACTCGCGCTGAACTGGCAAATCACATCAATGATTTAATGACTGATATCAGCAATGGGGGAGAAGAGAGACCTCCATGTTTTTATGCATGGCGGAGAGTGAAATAAGGGAGAAGAGTACTCATAAAATATTGTTGACTTATAAAATAATAATAGGCATTGCCTTTTTGAAGTTTTTCTTCATTCTACATTTGAGTAAATGTGATAAATCTCAAGTTCAAAACGCACAGTAATGTAGGAGTCAGCTTTTATGTACTCCTATATTATGTAATACAGGAGTCTGTTTTTATGTAAGACATTATTACTAACAGGAGCTGTGGTATCCTGTAAATCACTTAAAGAGCTGCTCCAGACATGTTTTGGACATCTACATTTTTCTGTTTTGAACAATTTTTTTTTTTGAATTTCTGTTGCAGAAAAAACTCTTCTTACCAAAATAAAATCATCTTAAAGCATATTTATCCTCCTGACAAGCAACAGTAACAAAACCACCACAGCATTACACTTGTGCTGGATATTTAAGATTATATTCAAGGTGGTCCAAAGACACAATAATAATAATAATAATAATAAATACTGTCAAACTAGGCACGTATGCCCCAGAAAGATTAACCACCCAAAGCTTAAACACATTCAGGAGACGCACTCTTTAAAAATCCCTACTTGTTGGCTTATTTTGATTTAATGTCCAGTCATCTTAAACAACTTCTCTGCATTTCCTTCTGAGAGCGAACTTTCCCCAGACTCTCACCGGTAATTATAAAGATTTAACATATATATTTTTTAACCACAAAAATGAACACAAGTTGAGAAACATCTTTCTTGCATAATGGGAGCAAGGCCTTTGCCGACAGCCCCGCTACACGCTGGACACAAAAACATGAAAAGCAATTAAAGCTCGGCCCATCCTGGGTGATGGTACAGATTCATCAGTCCACCTCTAAGAGCACATGTTCGAAACCACAACAGGCCATCACTTTGAGCCGGGAAGGTTGGTAGAGACATTCAATCTCCACACAGGTTGCCCCCCACCCTCCCAGCTGTAGCAGCTGGCTCGATCGCTCTCCTTCCACCCTCTGATATGAAACTCTGTATCCGGTCAGACACTTTACGAGGATGTCGAGCCGTTTCAGGTCTCTCGGCCTTGGCTAAATCCTACAGCCCCCTTTTATGGCAGGAGGATGGCAGCGAAGGGAAGGGGGCACTCGTTTCTCCGACTGCGGTGATGGAAATGTAACCAAATACCAAAACTAGGGGGAAAAAGGCGGAAGGGGAGCACATGCTGACTGACAGGTGCAGAGGTGGTCTGCTAAATGGAGCTTATTGGAGGGATGACGATTTGTTCTTAAAGCGAGCATATCCACTCAGGCTTTAATTGAAACCTAAATCCATACATCGGTGAAGCAGCAACACCTAACGAGGTGTGTCAGCAGTTCGTGTGTGTTCTTTAAATATGTATAAAGAAACCAAGAGCATGTGCAGGTATTAGCACAGAGTAAATGATGACACAAACGACAGAATCACAATCATGACGTGTTTATTGTTGGAGAGCATTCGCCCTTGTTTTTCACAGGGGTGAAACCGTTCCCTTTGATTTTGGTGAAGGCGAATCACATGAAATTAAAGCATTTCGCTAACGAATCGAGACCCATCAGTGTGGAGCAAAATGCAACAAGGTCATTAACCGTCAAGTATCAGGGATCAAGTGAAAGTCGAGCAACAGTCAACATAACTGCTACGTTGCAGCTGCCAAATAAACCTCGATTTGTCCTGTTTTTATACACACCGATCGAGAAGCTAACATATTCGGATAAGAGTGTGCATTTGTACAGTGTACTGCAATTTATATTGTCCACAGTATTTTAAAATCAGCCATGTAAAGCACAGATCGACTGGTGGGCCCTGCCATAAATAAATACCGAATGCATATACAGTACATACACATTCAGAGGATTACAACCTGATGTAATAATTCAGTGTGTTTTCTGTAATTCAGCTACCACTTCCAGCTCATTTCCTCATGTGAAGTGAGCACCGCCGGCTGGGATTACACACATGGACATAATAATGTGCCCACAGGACACTAAAGCATTGTGGTTAAAAAAAGGGTCCCACGGCCCCCTCCAAATGTCGGTATAGCTATGAAATTAGTTGGCTGGAAGTGTGAGTGGTAAAGATGCTGCAGGTAGAGTGGCACCCTCCTGATTTCTACTGTACTTTTTGCAAGTGAGTGCAAGCAGCAGCAGCGTGGGCAGGTGCCACAGGCTGCAAAAGAACAGCTTTCGGGCACTGCTGCGGTCTCCCTTGTGGTAGAAGCGGAAGGCCAGGTAGCTGATGTACAGGTTGATGGGTAAAGAGATCATAGGGAAGGTCCAGGTGGTGACATCCAGCACGGGCGCTAAGGTCGACAGGCCGATCAGGCCCAGGCTGTGGCGCAGGGCCACCCGCTTGCACATGGAGGGGTGGGTGACGGACATCATTCGATAGCCACCTCGGGAGTAGTCTTCCCTCAAGTTCCAGCTGAGGGCGTTGAAGTGGGGGAACTGCCAGCTGTACAGGAAACCACCCAGCAACAAAGCACCTATGAGGAGAGATGGAGGAAGAGAAATGTGTGTTAAACTAATGTGTCAGGATACAAAATGCTAGGTCAAGTCTTAAAGTAAATCTTTAAAAAAGCAATGGAAGTACTTCCTTGAACTTTATTAGGTGCACCTGCTCATCTGCTCCTTAACATTAATCACATGGAAATCCGCCAATCACATGGCAGCAAAACAATGCATTTGGGCATGTAGACACGGTGAAGACGACCTGCTAAGGTTCAAACTGAGCATCAGAATGGGGAAGAAAGTGATTTAAGCTACTTTGAACATGGTTCATGGTTGTTGGTGAAAGACGGCTGGTTTAAGTATTTCAAAAACTGCTCATCTACCGGGACTTTCCGCCACAACCATCTCCGGGGTTTACGGAACGCTCCCGAAATGACAACATATTCAGTGAGCAGCAGTTCTGTCAGAGGAGAAACGCCAGACTGCCTCAAGTTCACAGAAATAGCAACTAGCTACAACCAAGGTGTGCAGAAGAGCGTTTGTGGATACACAACACACTGAACGTTGAAGCAGATGGGCTACAGCAGCAGAAGACCACACCGGGTGCCCCTCCTCTCAGCTAAGAACAGGAAACTGACACTGCAGTTAGCATAGGCTCACCAACACTGAACAACAGAGGGCTGTGAAAGCACTGCCTGGTCTGATGAGTCTCAGTTTCTGCTGTGACATTTGGACGGTACAGTAGGTCAGACTGTGGCGTAAACGCCATGAAGACACGGATCCATCCTGCCTTATATCAACGCTTCAGGCTGCTGCTGGTGTTGTAATTGTGTGGGGGATATTTGCTTGGCACACTTTGGGGCACGGTTTAAATGCCGGAGCCTACCCGAGTACTGCTGCTGACCACGTCCACCCCTTTCTGCCCACAGTGTACCGTACTCCTGATGAATGCTTCCAGCAGGATATCTGCTGTAACTCTCTCAGCCTAACACTGCTTCAGTGACAGTGGTGTGTGTTTTCCATCCTACATAACAGCAAAAAGGGAAAAAAAAGCCTCCCAGACCTGTGGGCATAATGAGTGAGTCAGCACAACACAGCAGCTGAGAGAGACACATGCATGACGTTTGTTTCCATTTCAGTAAAAATGTAAAGTCCCATTAGAAAAGAGGAAACAGCCCGGGTACGACACCGAGCGCTAATGGGTGCACACTGCTTCGAGAGGCCATGCAACCCTTTAAATAACACACACATTTCTTCATGATGATTTCAAATGACTTCAAAGTATAAAACATATTTAGACAAAAAACAATATGTGGCATAAATATGAAGACGAGAATTTCTAGGACAATTTTACAGAGCAGCAACATAATGCAATCTCACACAGTTATCATAACACAACACTGGATGTGTCTGCCACACATGCTAACCTGCCTCAGTTCTATGTTTCCAGCATCCTGAATGAATATTAAGTTCATCTGACACTGCTCCACAGGAACAAAAACACCAACACGGTGCAGGAGCCCTGGGCATTATGTAAATACAGCTTCATGGGCTTTAAAATTAGGCCTGCTTTCACACTAATGTCAGTCAGCACAAGAGCTCAGCAACATGATCAGATTACTGCTGCAACACATAATTATTTTCATTGAGATCTATGCAGTTCATGTAATGATATTACTATTATGAAGGAAAACAAGAAAAAATGTGTATTTGAGAAGGTGAAAGCTGTGATTTTGGGGCAGTTAAAAACTAAGCTTGCTTTGACTCTGAGCCTCTAACTTTCTAATTGAGAGCACTGCTAACAAGCTGCAGTGTTAGAGGCCAAGTATGTCCAAGAGCTTCATGCGCAGCCTTTAGTCCTGCACAGCGGTTGGAGACGGGGAACATCACGAAATAACAGGCTGGGTCTGCACCTCCTCACAGTCTGGCACAACTAAAAGTTGAATTGTGCCGTTACGATAGCAATACTGTGGCACAATATGGGGTTCATTGTGCAGTAAATTTGCAATAATCTTTTAATAATGAATGATTTAGTTCTCTCAAATGTCTGATAATGGGGGGAGTGACCTGCACTTGTTTTCAGATGACTTGTTCCCTCCTGTTCAGCGGTCTAAACCCACAACATATTTGATTTACCATGATAGAAAACAGAGACCGGCAGTAAATCTAAATCACATTTAAAGAGCTGTGTGAAGCAAATATTTGGCATGTGTGCTTGATAAATCTTTTCAAGCTGCAGGTTTTCCTACAACTAACTTCAACATTTCTCTGCTAGTACCAAACACACAGACCCAACCTTTGGCCCTGACGAGGTCTGACGGGACCAGGTGACCCTCTCACGCCTGCGTGAGGGCAAATCAATACGCGCCTCTGAACAATCACCTTTATCCTGTGATGAAATGTCTCCGGAGTGGAGTGGTCTCTCCCAGGCTGGGAAAATCGCTCTTCATGGGGGACACAGCAGTGAGTATTAAAACTATGTGAATCAGATTCTCTGGCCTTCGCACATTTCTTTTTTCTCTAGACTATTTTTCCCCACACTGACTTGTATTGAACAATAACACACCATCCAGTAACTTTCCACCAACATGCAGAACTTTATGGTGGCCTTTAGGTGTCTGTGTACGTCTAATATTATCTCAGCCGGTGACTCGTACCTGGCTCCAGACAACCTGTGGCCGCAGTCCAGCCCATCACAGGAGGTATCGCCCCCACCACTGCTCCCACCCAGGTGTTGGTGATGCTAAGCCTCTTGAGTGGCGTGTAACAACAGGTGTAGAGAAAGATGTTGAGGGCGCCCAGGAAGCCTGTCAGGGGGTTTACTGCCAGCGTGAGCAGAGCGACTCCAGGAACTCCACAGGCTAGAGCAAAGGACACTGCATGGAGGGGGCTGATACAGGGAAAGGAAAGATAAAAGAAAGAAAGAGCAGAGAGGGAGTCAGCTACATCAACTAGACAGAGAAAGATTACACAATAACAAGTTTAAAAGTAGATCTTCACATCGTTTTGTTCAGGTTCAAGCTCAGGTGAAAGCATGGGAACTACGTGGTGATAATATTTTCTAGGCCCTTCTAGGCAGACACCAGATAAGACAATAATAACTGTAAATGTTCAGTACAGACGCACACAGGCCCGTGGGGGCCAGCAGCCGTGCATGGCTGAGGCTCAAAACGGGAGGCGCGGAGGACACTCATCTGATAAGAGTTTGTCAGGGATAAAAGTAGCGCCGCAAGATGAAGAGCATGAGCACACGCCAGAGATCAAAACTAGCTGAAGGAAACCACTGTGGCTCAGGCTTTTAGCTGGATGAAGGCTTCCTCCTCCTCCTCCACCCCTCGTCTTTAACTGAAAGCAGTGATGGCAAAGTCTGGTTCAAATTCACCAGTAAATGCTTCATAAATTAAAGAGGGAGGAGATTAAAATCTTGACCAAACGCAGGCCTTATTCTTCAAAAAGTAAACGGGGCTTTTATTTTGGTGGCGTGGCCATACAGGGAGATTGGAGCATTAATGTGATTAGTGGTGTTATGTCTTTTTTATGTGGGCTGAGATGGGGCCGTGCAGGCTGGCTTTCGGGCAGCTGACAGCCTGGCTCTGGGCTGGCTCGGTGGGGGTCGAGGAAGGGAGCACGTCACATGGCCCGAGGTGGGTTTAGTGTCCTGTGCTTACAGTGTGACGGAGCCGCAGTCATAACGTCAGGTTGGTAACGTCAATACAGAAAGCCCAACATGTTTCCTTTTGGTTACACCACAATCAAGGTCATGGATCCAAATGTTAAACGGCTGAAGAAACAAGATGAATCTACTTAAAGCCTGTAATCTGTCAAATACTCCCGTGGTCACAGAGTGCAAATGTGTAAGCCTGACCAGAAAGAAAGTGGCCCGAGGGACGGGTGTAAAACTGGAAACTGACTACAGATTTATGAAACCTACTAAGGCTTAACAACACACACATAATGGCTATTTATACCAATGATCTAAACGATTTATTCTGAGCAAATAAAAAAGCCAAAATCCTGGAAAACCAGCAGACTGATCCCCTGACATAAATTCTCCCACAAAAATCTCCAGAAAACATCCATCGAAAACCGTTTTCCTTTCTAATTTGTGTTGAAATTTACACAAAAAACAGAAAATTGACTGGAATGCCCAAGGTTGCACAAAGTGCTGAGCGTGACTGCACGTCAGCTCACTTGCTGTTACCGGCCTTTAAATAAAGGTATAATAGTTTCCCTGTTACATGATTTAAAATGACTGCAAACATGACTCAAATACTCAAAGCTCAGCTCACGTTACAGGAACAGCTAGTGGAGAAAACTGAAATGGTGTCGACAGCGCCAGAAAAGCTAGTGAGAGATATTTCTGTTAGCGAGAAACGTGGGCAACAAAATGATCAAAGGGCGGGTCATGAAACTCCTTGGACACTCCACACTGACTGACTCCTCACTGGAACTATCTCTCTGCATTGCCCTCCTTAGGGAGACTCAAAATGCTCTGCTGCATCGCCACATCTGGAGGCCTCAGACTCGACCAGAACGCAGCTAAGAGAGGGCGACTGTCGTCCGCATTTCCCAAAAGAAAAGAACAAGCAAAAAAAGAACGTTTGGAAAGATGATATACTATTGTTCTAATGTACCACTGCCAACAGTGACATCACACTGGGCGGGATAAGCCTTGCAATAAGGACAAACAAAGCTGGGTAACATGATTTGACTCGTACAGGGCGCTATCCTAAAGGCAACATAGAGATGTGTAAAATGCGGTCGTCTGATGGCTTGTTTGACAGGACAGTCCAGCCTGCCATCTGCTCTCTGTCTCCACACGAGATTGTATGTGTGAAGGAGGAGATGGGAGACGTGGAGAAACAATGAGCAAGAGATGCAGCGATTCTGTGAATCTCAGAGACAGGCGTACGCCTCCCCCTGTCAGCGACAGGCTAAAAGCCAGAGCGACGAGGCAGTGTTTAGACAGGGAGAGAGTACTTCCAATAACCACCTCAGCAGCACGAGTGCACGTTTAAACAGCATGTCAACAGAGAATTCCTTAACCTGGGATGAGATAGCTGTGGTGCGGATGAAGAACCAGTTGTGGTACTAACAGGATCAGGAGGATAAAAATGACTGGCAAAGGCGGCTGAAGAAGTCCATTTGGGTTTATGCATCAGTGGAAATCTTTGTGTTTGCCTGCTGTGGAAAGTTGCAGTCTCACAAAGGGACGGGCAGCGACGAGCACATGCAGTCACTGAGTAAGATTTGTAGGAGCGTGGCAATCCACATAGTTCACCGAGCACCAGTACAGAGGTTATCTGATATCTAAAGAGCACAGGTAGCAAAGTAAGGGCGCTCAGGTAAGCTACACCCTAACCTCAACCTCATCACCCTCCTTTCCAACCTGCTGACAAGTTCAAATTACACCTGACAGGTGTAACGCAGAGGCTCATCACTGCTGGCATGCATTTCTGCTCCGGGTAGGTGCAGCCGCTGTCTGCCACTGCCCTACAGAACAGCTACTGCTCTGCTTCAACACCACAATAACTCAAAAAGGAAAGCTGGAACTGAAAGGTGTAAATCAATATGTGCTACTGTTTTATTTAAGCCGTAATTATCATATCGCCTGCAAAAGCACACAGGCTCCGACATCACAAGCTGCTAGGTCAGGTTTCACCACAGGAAAAAAATCCTGCTAAGGCACAAGGTAAGGATCAGGTCAGTGAGCAAGAAAACAGTACCGCACTTTGTCATTCACCCAGAGAGATGTACAAAAGTTAACCTGGGTGGCTGAGCAGCTGTCACACAGTGCTGCTGCAATAAACTCAGCCCCGACTCACGGAGAGCTGCTTCACCTCTCTCCTCATCCACACTCTCTGCCAAAAGCCTTTCTAAAAGGATAAAAAGTGCACATGGTGGTTCTAGGCCACTATGTCATACAGTGTTTAATAGGCAAGAAAGGAGCCTGTACCTGATCTGTCCTCTGACGAGTGGGCGGTTCTTTGTTCTGTTCATGTTGGAGTCAAAGGGCATCTCAAAGTACTGTGGGGACAGAAGAACAGGCAGGTCAGTGCAGACAGAAACGAGGAGACGTTCGGCTTTGTGCTGCATGAAGCACAGAATATTTGTCAGTTTGTTAAGTGAAAAAAATGTTTTTAGGTACATTCTTGCACATCTCTGCACTGCAACTCAAAAGGTACAAATGAGTTTTCAACACACTGCTGAGGTGCAAAGACACAAATACATTTTTCTTTTCTTTCTGTAAAATTCACACGTTGTGCAGATGCAAGGGGGGTGGGGGTGGGGGGTGGAGCTGTACCTGATATTGGTTCAGCTCTCACAGAAATGTGCACCCTGTAGGGAGCCTCATACAGCAAATATGGGAGCCTTTCACTGTTACTGCCAATGTGAGCCTTTCTACAGCCGTATGAGACGAGAACCAATGAGCGGGGACCCACTTTGTAAATACAGGTAATTCCTCCTGTGTTCTGTGTCTAGTCTGCATTCCTGTTCCCAAGTTAGTTACTTCCTGTTTTATTTTGCTAGTCTCACGTGTTGTGTGCGCTGTGTTCAGTTTTGTGTCCCCTTGTGTCGTTAGAGTCTGTTCACCTGTGTCTTGTTTTGCCCAGCTGTGTCCTCT
Organism: Pterophyllum scalare; assembly: GCA_024447675.2. Classification (NCBI taxonomy): domain Eukaryota; kingdom Metazoa; phylum Chordata; class Actinopteri; order Cichliformes; family Cichlidae; genus Pterophyllum; species Pterophyllum scalare. The sequence continues at coordinate 16,345 of JAMQGT020011131.1, forward strand.
CTCACTGATTACTTCATGTGTGTATCCTCAGTCCTTTGTCGCGTGCTGTGTGCTCTCTCATTGTGTGTTTTCCCCTTTGCCTCCAGTCCTGCCTTCCTTTTGTATTTCTGGAAGAAACTTCAGCACTGAAGCTCCTTTTTTGACTTTAAGCCCCGTCTCCCAAGTCCTGCATTTGGGTCCACACTCTGCCTGCCGCACAGCCAACACATGACAGTACGGTCACAGCAGTTCTCTCAATCAAAGGCTCACACTGCATTTTGAGAGTAAATGGACTGGAGGTGGAAGGTGGAGGCAGTAAGCTAGCTGTTGGGTGGGAGGTGGTAGGGGTGGGGGTGTTCTGGGATACAACTATGTGCAAAACTACTTATACTCCTGTTTTATGATCTGCTCTGGAGGAGTATGCTTCAAAGTGCTCCCATGAGATTGGCAATGTGTGACTAAAATGCAAACATATGGGGTGCTTAAATGCAGGAACTGGGTAATCTGTGTGTGTGTGTGTGTGTGTGTGTGTAAGAAAATGAACATACGTGTGTGTTTCTTGCCTGATAAGCCCTCTGACTAATGAAGAAAACAGATAAAGCATGTACACTGTGGAATATCAAGATCCATCTCTTCTGATATATGGTTCACATAAAGTATCTAATATAGATAATCCACTTTTCTCTTCTTAAACCCCAGTTACCAAATTTACTGCACTCATTAAAATCATATCATTAAAAAAACTGGAGGAATACACTGCCCTTGGTATCATATAGATTTTCATTTCAAAGATCATTAGGGAGAGGGCCACACCATTAATCTCTGATACCAAAGATCTCTCATAATAAACGACAGTAATCTGGAGCAAAACCCACTGATGCAAGGATCAAGCATGCGTGATAACAATGTGGCCCTTTTACATTAGTTTGGTGTTTGGGAGGCACACTAAGCCTTTCACGTGAGAGGTTCAAAATACTACACACATTTCGAAGACTACAATACTACAAGTATTTCATTTGGCCTGTTGTCATGATCCAGCTATCCTTCAGCCTCATTGCAGCTTGTGCCACAATTTTACATCATTCTGAAGAAAAAGGGATCAAAAGATGAAAAAAAAATGATTACCCTCAGTTCTTATTTTTTTCTTAGGACCATGAATTAACGCCTCATTAGGTTGCTAAAAATTGCAATGGCACTAAAACACTCTCCAACAAGTTTCTCATACTTGGATCAACCTAGTCCTGGGTTTTAAAACATGGACTTGGACTAGGCTTAATCTATGTGTGGTAAACTGAGCCTGCAATTAATAGTAATGAGCTATCTTCATGCACTCCAAAGAAAACTTCAGTCTTCTGCTTTCCATCTTTGGTTCAGCTGTACTGACGTACTGGCCTGCTGGGGTCTGGACTGGAATAGGCTAACGCACAGCTGTATGTAGCTGCAGGACCCCAAGGCCCAGGCCAAGGTGTTAATTCTATTTCCTGGGTCAGGAAATGCGTCAGGAGGTCAGGGGCCGCATGAGAGAGAAATGCACTTTGTGGCCAGGCTAGAGCATAGCAGTGCTGAAGCCGGCCTCAGGCAGGCCCAGGGCCAAGCTCACTGCAACACTGCTCACATAAAAAGGACCCACTTAGTTTCCAATAACATCATCCCACATGGTAAAAAACAGGCCCAGATACTATGCACAACAGGACTCTGTCTATTGTATAACAACAGGCGTAACAACACACCTGTGTGATACAACTGAAGGGAAGTGAAGTATCCATCTGCCATTGTTTGGATCATGGCGTGGTGTGCATTTGCAGACGACTAAAATGTGAATGTCCCTCGGCCGGTCCCGCTCCGTGAGCGCTGCTGTCATTTCACGGTTTGTGCAGTCCTGCTCGTGTTCCTCCCTCTCTGCCTTTTAAGTCAGATTGCCTCATCTGGTTCGCATCAGTGGCCTTCACAGCCCATGTCATTATTTCCGCCCAACATCGCCATGTGTTACAGTGGTGGCATTAAAATAATTAGGCCATTTGTGTTTTGTGTGCACGTGTGCTGCTACAGGTAGGTCTAGAATTTGTAATGGTTGTAATTGTTGACAGGTCCTCAAGAGACCTTGATTGTGTAATTAACTGACACATTATTAAGTAACAATTTCAAACTCCGCTTTAAGACCAGAGTGGTGTTTATATATAAAAATGAAAATGTGATCATAGTGAGATATATAAAAATACCCTGCTTTGAATAACAATTTGTGCCTGAAATGTTTCCCCCCATTTGAAAAGTAAAAAGAAGTGAGTGTTACTTGTTGTGACAAGGTCTGGAAAGGACTTTGACAGCCTCTCTTTATTTTTGGTATGAACAATATGCTAATGCTCAAATCCAGTTTGAGCTGCGATGCATGTGCACGATGCCTCAGAAGAAGATATAAACAGATCTTTGGGTTTTTTGTGTTTTCGCCCTCGTGGCTCTGCTCACTTCACTCACTGATACACTGTGACGTCTAATTGGAACGGATGGCTCCTGTTTATTTTAAGAGCCCCGCAGTTCACTCATCATTCATTCACTGACAATGCTAAACAGTGTAGGAAAATAGGCCATTTATAATAATCTGCAAGGTTAAAAAATGGTTTAGGCTCCAGCTGATGAATTCCTAACAAAAATAACTCAAGCAATACCATTTCCAACCCCATAGATCAGCTTAGGAAATGCAGTGAAAGAGTGGTGTAGGACCGGAAGTTATGGACATGAGTGCTGCTTTCAATTATGAGCACACACAAACACACACACACACACACATACACAAAAACCCCTGACTGTAGGGACAATTATCTGCCAGATGATGAGGATGGAAAGCAGGGGAGACCAAAGGAGAGGGGGTGTTCAGCCAGATCCTTTGAGCTATCAAAGACAGAACGTGATCCACCGCCAACCACCAGGGTTCAATTGATAACAGGCTTGGGGGAGGCATTTCCTATTCTTGTGTGGAAGTGTATCTGTTTGATGGCTCTCATTTAAACACTCAGGCAGCATAATTTAAAGGCATAATTTAACAAAATGTGCAGAAAATTTCAGATTAGTTGGCTGAACACCTAAAAACAATGATGGAAGTGTGCCGATGGTCAGAGAGGAGCACTACAGTAACTACACACTGTGAATTTTCTGTGTTTACTCAAGAGGCAAAAGTGTGCCTAAACACAGACACAGCTAAGCAGCTGGAAGGCTCTGGCTCACAGACACATCAGCTGGCCTCAGCAGCATCTCCTCTCTTGTTCTGGCCAGGAAAACCCAGGTGCACGGGCTAAACCCAACAATCACAAGTCATCACTTGTCAGACTGTCACCTGTTTGCGCGCTGGAGTTGAATGGCAAAGTCAAACATCCACAGGGGTGGGTGGTGCTCCACTGCATGGGAGCCATGTCTACTTAAAAAAGCATGAGAGCTCTCAAAGGCCCCTTCAGCACCAACTGTGAACTGTCTCTGATCAGCCACTTGACAAACAAGCAGCCAAAGATTTGCATAGATTAAGCTTTCCTCAGAAGTCAATTCAACGTTTCTGGCAGACGTTCATGATGTCTTGAAGTCAAATGAAGGGAAATAAATGGAACAAAGGAGACGGGGCATGCAACCTGACTAGTCTCAACAATCAACAATGGTATGGCAGATCAAGGTTATTTCAAGGGGTTTCCGCGGTGCAAGTGAGTCCGCTGCGCTGTCACAAAAAATGTAACCGATGTCTCCCGAGTCAAATAAATACTCTTGGAACTACACTGCAGCGCTGTAATTTTACACCGCTTTCCTGAAAAGCATGTTAAACCCTTCCAAATACCTGTTAGTACTGTAAGGATGAACCCTCGGTGCCTGTCTGTGAAGACAGCGGGGGGGAGGGGTCAGAAAATACACAAGACATAAAAGAAGGAAGGAGGGCTCCAGAAACACAGGTTGGTGGGTTATGATTGGTTAAAAAAGGTGCACCAGCAGACACCACTGTCTTTATCTGTATCCAGCTGCACATGTGCAGGTAGAGAACAGATGCTAGTCACATTACACAAGAAGCATCACGAGCAGTAGTACAGCTCTCCAAAAAAAATGTAAATGCAGGCTTCTCTTTAACGCTTAAAGCAAACAAACAGAAATGACAGAGCATTTTTAATGAACTCCACTTCTGTACATAGCAATATTTAGATCACACTATCTGCAGTGGAGGTGAAAGATGCTGCATATGAACAGCTGGAAGATGTGTTTGGGGCTCCTGGTGTGATCAATGGTAGTGGATGAGTTTGTCTGATCAGAAATAAAAAGCTCTGATTGCTTCACGTGCTTCGTGCATGTGTTCAGAAGTCAACAGTTTGCTTCAGACTTCTGAGAGCAAGTCAGACTAGCCAAGCTGAAACAACCCATCCTTCTTGGCCTCCTAAAATCCAGCCGCACTACACTGCTGTATGCCGTACTTTCTTCCCACGCACCATTTAACAGACTGCAGTACTCTGTCTGGCCAAAGCGTGGATCACGTCTCCCTTTCAGCTGTGTGCTAAACCCACACCTCTTCTAGCTCTCTATATAGTGGTCTGTGTGGAGCTGTTGGCAGCAGTTCAGCTGGCACAGCTTCCCTCTTGATTAATGGGCCGAGTGTGGGACAGTGAAGCGCTAAACTGTCCCCATGTTAATCAGCCAATTAATGCTGAGCAGAGCTGCATTACCTCTGCCCTGCCGATAATCAGTCCCGTTGCCTGTGAAGATATGGGCAGGATGTGGGGAATCTTACTGCCGGGCTGAAGCATGCTGTACACTGCTGCCTGGAGCAAGAAGAAGGATGGCGTGTTGCAAAAAAGAAAAAAAACCCGAAAATGCAGTTTTTCTTCTAATTCATGTGATCAAAGGAGGCTTTGACAGCTGCTGCTTTGCCTCCAGAAGAAAGGTTTATGCTGCACAACTACAGATAAATGAGTGTTATCCACTTCTGTTGTGCACAGGAGACTGGTTTAAGCTACTGGGACCCAGCCTGGTGGGAATATGGGCTTAGAAGTGATACCATAGTTCATCTTACTGTCCTTGCGTGTCATATACTATCAATATTCTCATCTTTTACACGGTATTACGACTAGGCCACAGTGCCTCCTAGTGTGAAGGAGGGCTCAGATTACAAGTCAGGCTCTTGCTGGGAGACAGTGGGGAAGAGTACATCTTCAGGATTAAGGCACCCTCTCTCACAAACAGAGATTACAGGAAGAGGAGATAGCACCTAAGAACCAAGATTGGTAAATTGGTCAATTTAGTCAAAATACTGGATGAATTCATACCATTAGAACGTTATACAAATCTGGCTTATGGCTATATCCTTTGGGGAAACGTTTCCAAGTTTTCAGAGTAGAATTAGGTTTGTTATAATTTCTCTCAGAAATAGACATTGGCTGGCTGACACTCTTTTCCACTCGACAGTAAACATAACTATGCAAACGAGGGGAATTCCTTTGGAAAGCTGGCCAGTCATATCTCTAGTCTCAGCCTGATAAGTTAACGTTCTTACTAATGAGGGCATTTCACTCCAGTTTCTGATTACCATTAACTGTGGACACACTTGACTGCTTCCCATTCAGGCTCACAAAGTGTGGGAAAACATATTAGTGAAAGCTGAATTCATAGAATCAGGCTGTGCGCGAGTGTGTGTGTGGTCACTTGTTTAAAAAGACATAAACAGTCCTTTCCGCCATCAGCGCGCATTTGGAAGTAACTGTGAGGGTGTGACTGACATGACATGCAGTTTGAAAGCCTCTTAACAGTTTGGGTGCAGTTGGAAACGCGGCATGTGCACGACCATGTGTGTTTCTGAGAGAATGCGAGTGTTTAGATTTTTTGTCCGCAGCTGTGTCTGACCACAAGGAGTTTGGAATGGGTGTGAATGGGTGTTTGTGCGTGTGTGTGCCTGCTTCACTGTGGCTCTGATACGGCTAGATCTGGAAGAAAGGCATCCTGGGAAATTAGACATGATAAGGAAAGGACACATATGAAAGCCCTCACTGTTCCCTAAAACATGACAGCAGCCATCACCACCTCTGGTAGATTTGTATTCGTGGCAGTGACCTGTGGCAAAACCCATTCTTCATCTCTGGACAGGCTCATTAAACAAGGCTTTCAAATCGAAATGAGGACAGGAGCGGAAGACAAGGCAGAGTTTGTTTACAGCCTGCACTTTCCCCACTCACCCATAAGCATTATCTTTTAAGGACATGAACCTTCAGTTCCACTTGGAGATGATCTGCGTTTTAAAGAAAAAAATTCAAAATGGAACAACAATCTCAGAAAACATCAGAAGCATGACAAGATGATCCAGCATTTGCATTTACAACCATGAGATGTTCACCCGTTCATCTGAAGTGTGTCCAAACTTTTGACTGGTGCTGCATAAAGATGTTTTTGGCCTTTCTTGGAATAGGACAGTGGCAGCCCATATGGTTATAATCAGGGATGTAACAGTCGGTTTGTGATAAACAACCAAAAGTTGTGGTTTCCAGTCTTAGATAACACCTGGCATGCCACCCCCATTCTTTTCAGTTTGACATTTCTAAAGTGACAAGAAACAGAATAGGAAAAGACTAAACTGTGTGTATTTGGAAGCAGAACATATGCAGATACACACAGTGCAAGGGATCTGACAGTAAACAGTGGCAAGAAGCAGCAGGACTAAATTATTTATCCACGAGTGACAGCCTTGTTTGCTGGAGCAAATAGGAGAAGAGCGTGTAAACAGGGTAACAAAGTTTCTGTCAGAGTCTGTCCTCCTCCACTACCAGAGCTGCACCCCTGAGACCCATCCCTTCTCACGGTGTCTCTGCATCTGTGTCTCCTCGTCTCGCTCGCTATCCTCTCAAGTGGAAAAGCAACCAGTTAGCATCTTGATGGGTTAGAAGTGAGCTGTCAACTATCTGTCCCGTGAAAGCAACAAATATTCCTCCTGTCAGGATGTGGCAGAGCACAACTTGTAGAGTGGATGAGCCCTGGCACAGGCTCTCAAGGAGAAGTTACAAAAATACAGATTATTTTCTTACTAGTCTTTCACCAAGTATCTGAAAATGTTAATTTACATGGTTATTTCATTTTAAGAAAATGGATATGGGAAGTCAGCTGTCACACAATATCAAGAAACCCTAGAATGAATGCTGCATTAACACTACCCAAAGGGACAGCATATCTACTCACCAGCATCAAAATTTAGGCTTTTCACACATTTCAAAGTTGCTTGTCCAAAACTATCTGTGGGTATGACAGACAGCCAGTCACTGGTTAGATCTCATACACACTAACTAGATGAGTAAAAGCCAAATATCAACCTACAATGCCTATCTCATGAATTGATTTGTGAAAAAACTGAATTAAAGGGCACAGAGTATAGATAATAGTATAATCAGTCATCAACGTTACCCCCCACACACACACACACAGAACAGGTAAAGGTAAAGTACCCTACAAAACGGTAATTTAATTACTTTATATATTCCTAGCTTAATCTAGAGAATACAGAATGATTATGATTTATATTTTAAACATATACAGGGAAAAAAATAGCAATTAAAGTTTTAAATAAGCAGTGGAGCTGGTGCTGTGCCCCCCTTTAGGCTCACCTCTGCTTGCTTCAGTTATTGCAGCTAGAAAGAGAGAGGTGGACGGCTGCTTTCAGCTTGCAACACAGTTTACAAGAAATCTCAAAGATCAAGTAGTTTATCTGCATACAGACAGCTTTCATTTTAGCTTCGTCTTAATTTACTTGTGCTGTCACAGTGTAAAACAAACTGGCAGCTAAAAACTTTTCCTTGATTTCCTTCACATTTTAATTCAATTCGATTCAATTTTATTTATATAGCGCCAAATCACAACAAACAGTCGCCTCAAGGCGCTTTGTATTGTGGGTAAAGACCCTACAATAATACAGAGAAAACCCAACAGTCAAAACGACCCCCTATGAGCAAGCACTTGGCGACGGTGGGAAGGAAAAACTCCCTTTTAACAGGAAGAAACCTCCAGCAGAACCAGGCTCAGGGAGGGGCAGTCATCTGCTGCGACCGGTTGGGGCTGAGTGGAGAGAGACAGGACAAAAGACATGCTGTGGAAGAGAGGCAGAGATTAATAATAATGATTAAATACAGAGTGAAGTATAAACAAGTAAATAAAGGTGAATGAGAAGAAACAGTGCATTATGGGACCCCCCCAGCAGCCTAGGCCTATAGCAGCATAACTAAGGGGTGGTTTAGGGTCGTCTGATCCAGCCCTAACTATAAGCTTGATCATAAAGGAAAGTTTTAAGCCTAATCTTAAAAATAGAGAGGGTGTCTGTCTCCCGAATCCAAGCTGGGAGCTGGTTCCACAGATGAGGGGCCTGAAAGCTGAAGGCTCTGCCTCCCATTCTACTCTGAAGTATCCTAGGAACCACAAGTAAGCCAGCAGTCTGAGAACGAAGTGCTCTATTGGGGTGATACGGTACTATGAGGTCTTTGAGATAAGATGGGGCCTGATTATTCAAGACCTTGTATGTTAGGAGAAGGATTTTAAATTCTATTCTAGATTTAACAGGGAGCCAATGAAGAGAAGCCAATATGGGAGAAATCTGCTCTCTCTTTCTAGTCCCTGTCAGTACTCTAGCTGCAGCATTTTGGATCAGCTGAAGGCTTTTCAGGGAGCTTTTAGGACAGCCTGATAATAATGAATTACAGTAGTCCAGCCTAGAAGTAATAAATGCATGGATTAACTTTTCAGCATCAGTCTGAGAAAGGATGTTTCTAATTTTATAAATATTGTGCAAATGCAAAAAAAAAAAAAACCTACATATTTGTTTAATATGTGCATTGAAGGACATATCCTGGTCAAAAATGACTCCAAGATTTCTCACAGTGTTACTGGAGGCCAAAGTAATGCCATCCAGAGTAAGTATCTGGTTTGACACCATGTTTCTAATATTAATGCAAAAGCACTGGCTCTCAGACAGAAACAAAAACCACCTGTTAGTGAAGGTTTTAGCCAGTTTACATCACAGGTGAACTGACAGATGGAAACACCATCACTTGCCCAAAGGGGCCGGCCAATCAACTTGCCCAGCAAAATCTTTTAATGGCCTCGGCCTCCAGACCGTTGGTTAAGTTGAACCCTGTGCACATATCGATACTGATCACCAGTAGCATTAATAAAGAGTATTGATAAAATATCAATGACATTCAAACCCTTTAAAAAGTTATTATTATTGTAGGCGGATGAATACTAGATACTTCCCTGTCACACGTCAGCAAAATATTACCCCTATTGATGAGTACCAATACCAGCCTATAGATGTTAAATGTTCACTGGATCTGTAATGCACACATACAGGTATTCAAGGGTTCCTTTTAGATGTCTATCATTCTGAAACTCATTACAGCTGAGTGGGTGTAAAATGAATGGGAACACAGCAGCTGCCACGTCCTCCTGCTTGAATGAGTCACTACAAGGTTATATTAATGGTGCTCAAAGTAAAACAGTCTTTACTGTTAAAAGCCTGTTTTTATGCATTCACATCTTTTGTTTTGGAAGCATGTAGGCACACATAATCTCACACACTGAATTAAATCTGAATGATCACACAAGGCCTCTTACACCCATGAGCATTCATTTTAGGGGAAACTATGACAATAAAGCCTTAATGACAGAAGCCCCTTCAGAAACAGACTCATGTTACGTAGCTACATTCATCAGTTATGCCAGTTTGTTTGCAGAATGACAAAGGGGACATTTTTAAATCTGGCTTACAGGTGAGACTTGGAAAAAGAGGAAACGGTTATTGGAATATACAGCACTGAGGGATAAAGTGATATGGTGATATGATCTGGTGTTGGATAAGCGTGGATGGATGGATGGAGATAAAGAAAACAAGTCTGACTTCACCATCTCTTTGTGCTCCCTAGGTGAAGAGAAAACAAAAAGCATTGCCTCATATAAGGTGTTGAAAAAAATGAATAGAGACGTCAAAGCCTGAGCAAATATGTACATACACACCCAGAGACACACACTTTGAACGGTATTGTAAGCAGTAATCAGCTGTTACATGACACAGTCTGCCAGGCTGCCATGTTATCATACACCCAAAGATCCTTTTAACTAGCACACGCCCTTTAGAGAGTAATGGCCTCCTCAGACGAGGGGAATAAACAGGTGAACCAACAGGTCTGCAGAACGTGATACCCAAGCACAAAGATGACAGACTTACTAATGCCTCTTTTCCACTAGTACTTACTCGGCTCGACTCGGTTTCAATCGTTTTCCATTGCAATTGAGTCCCGCCTCAGTAAGTCGGCCCAAAGGTCCAGTGATGTCACTTGTATGCAACACAAACACAAACGGTCATTGCGTCTAGATTCCTCTGGATCCTGTCGTCATCCACCAGGCACAAAAACGTCTGTGTCGGTTAATGTGTAACCACTTCCCTTGTTGCTGGGTTTCAAGAATAGCAGGTTTGATTCTTGTAAAGGAGCCCCTCTCGTGACTCATCTAGTGACATCACCAAATGGCCAATCGTTGGCATGAACTCTGTTGACATCACATTTTCGGCTCGACTTAGCTCGCTTGGAACCCCAGCAGAGCAGGTACTAAAAAAGGACCTGGGATCAGGTACTGCCACCTAATGGAAAAACCCTAAAAACTGAGTCAAGTCGAGTAGGTACTAGTGGAAAAGCGGCATAAGTCTTTGCATGCCCTTGTAGTGCCGCCACCTCACCTAAATTATATTTAAAAATGGTTAAAATTAATGTTAAAAAATACAAATAATAACACTGTGAAATTAAAGGGGAAAAAGGTGAATTGCGAATATAAATTATATAAGCAAACAGGACCCAGAGAAAATGTATTTAAGCAAACCAACAAATAAGAGGAGGAGGATGAGCGTCGGCCAATTTTGCATTTCAGGTGATTTCTGAAGCCTCGCTTTTAAAACCATTAGGAGATATACGATATACACTCACTGGCCACTTCATTAGGTATGGCTGTTCAACTGCTTGTTAATGCAAATATCTAATCAACCAATCACATGGCAGCAACATAATGCATTTAGGCACGTGTGTACAGTTAAGACGACCTGCTGAAGGTCAAACTGAGCATGATTTTCCTCCACAACCATCTTCAGGGTTTCCAGAGAATGGCCTGTAAAAGAGAAGCATACCCAGTGAGTGGCAGCTGTCTGGGTGAAAATGCCTTGTTGATGCTAGATAGGAAGGCCACAGTAACTCAAATAAGCACTTGTTTCCCTTGGAGCACATGGGCTACAGCAGCAGAAGGCCACAATGGGTGTCACTCCTGCCTGCTAAGATCTCTGCTGTGACATTCGGATGGTAGAATTTAGTGCAAACACCATGACGGCATGGACCTATCCTCCTTTGTATCAAAGGTTCAGGTTGCTGCTGGTGGTGTAATAGTTTTGGGGGTATTTTCTTGGCACACTTTGAGCCTTTTAGTACCAGCTGAGCATCATTTAAACACCACAGCCTACCTGAGTATTTTACTGATCATACCCATCCCTTTATGGCCACTTCCAGCAGGATAATGTGCTGCGTCACAAAGCGCACATCATCTCAAAGTGGTTTATTGAACATGACAATGAGTTCACTGTACTCCAATGGCCTCCACCGTCACCAGATTGCAATCCAATAGTGCAGTTTTGGGATGTGGTGGAAGAGGAGCTGTGTGATGCTATCATATCAATATGGACCAAAATCTCTGAGGTGTGTTTACAGCAACCTGCTGAATCTATACCATGAAGAATTAAGGTAGCTCTCGAGGCCCAACCCAAGTGATTGTGAGTTTATCACATTGGCAACAAACATGGATTTTTATACTATAAAGAAGTGCTAATCAAATGTATGTGTATAAATACGACATTCCAAAATGTCATATTTTAGTGTTTGCCTCACAGCTTTCAGCATCGTAACAAATGTAATGACAGTAGATCTGGAGAATATTTCTGCTTTTAAATGAGACTATTATGAGCAAAACTAAAAGGCCATCCATGATCACATAAAACAACCTTTTTATATGCAAAATATCAGCTGTGGCATTTTTCAGCTGTTCGGTTTATCCTTTGTGATTACATAATGAGGGACTGAAGACTTTGGGTGAGTATGGTGTGAATAACAGTCATTGTAGACCGGGCAAGAGACCTTTTTAAATTTCAAATATGTGCAGGAGCTGAAAGCACACAAAACAATCATTCAAACTACAGAATAGTAATAAAAGACAGCTAGTCTATATCTGGGGTTCCTAATAATAATGTGATGTCTTCATAATGATCAGCAGATACAGAGCACTATACAACAATAAAGCAAAGGGATCTCTGAGGACTTTCTCTCCAATAGATACAATAGTTTCTCTGCTGTATGGGAAAGGGTCCGGTGTGGTGGTTTGCAGACCCCGTCTGAGATGACTTGGCTGTCTTTCAGTGTCGATCTGCGTGACATGGCTTCATTTACCTTTGGATATAAGATAACGCACGCCTCTTTCATTTCGGAAAATGGCACGAAATGTAACCGTCCGTGTGTCATTTTGAGAAAAAAATGCACTCATCGTCACCTTTGAAACCAAAGGAAAAAGTCTGAGAATGTAAGACACCAAAAGCACAGGAAAGGAGCGTGTCGGTAACCATTTTGTTTTGCAGCAATGATGCCCTTGCCCCAAAAGCTTCTCGGTTTGAATCAAATTAGCATGCAGTGTTGGCTCACGGGCACGCCATAAACAGGGCTGCTTTTGTTAATTATCCATGGATCTCAGCGTTACAAAGAGTGTTCCTGCTTGCCTTTGGCTAAGTTGCGTTGAAATAGAGAGGGTAAACTAGTGTTTTATAGGTGAAAAAATTAAACACAAACACATAAATGTAATGTATTAAGAAAACAGATGCTCTAAATATGTATTTCTCTGTCTCCTTACTTTAATTAGCCTCACAAAGCAACAATTCCTTTTTTATTTCTTAGCCATAAAACTAGAAAGATTCATGCATGAAGAAGTAATTTTTTAGAATTATTTTTCTCCCTCGTGTCTGAATAAGATCAAAAGCCTGTAATGCATTAATATCAAGAGCACAAATATCTGTGAGCCTTGGAGTTGTCTTTGTATCCACATGTAGAATTATCCTTCCAGCAACTAAACCCAGTAAGGCAAGAGAAAACTATTACGTTTCAGCTCAACTGAAAACAGCAGGTCATTCCATAAAATGTATTATTCACTTCTGTCACAGTTTTTAAGGCGCTACAGTACATATCACCACACAGTATGTTCTCATCTGACTAACATTAGCCTCACAAAAGGCGTTCCACATCATTGCAATGCCATTGCTTTTCTGTCATGATACTTTCACATGGTTCATGCCATAATGGTTAATTTTGAGCTCAGCTTAACAAAAAACACTTGGTCTGAGGACGGTCTTCATCCAGCGAATTTACATTCAATAAACAGTCATGCAGCTCTCCGGCCCCCGACTTGCAAAGGCTTCTGACAAGCAGAGAGGCTCACTTCTAAAGTTTCCCCTCTCTCAAGTCTGGGTGGTGTGAGCATGGTCACTGAAGCCCATAATCACAGTGTTTTATCAAACACTAAAGGCTAATCATGGGGGTGGAGAGGAGGTGCTCCACCTGCCCATGAGCCAGTTATTCCCTCGGTTGAAGTCAACTCTACTGTGGTGACGTGTGCTTGAAGAAACAGGCTGCGGCACTGAAAGCTCTGCAGATGCAAGTGTGCGTCAGCTGAGTGTGATCTTAAAAAAAAGATGACATTTTTGATAATTCAAGCGAGAATTATTTTTCACAAGAGAAAGTAACATACAACACACAGTATATCAGTATATGTAATATTCATATCCAGGACCAACTGATCTGAGCAACACTCTAAGAGGAGGAAAACACAAATATGGCCTCGTCCTTGAGCAGAGTTTGGGTGAAGACTCAAGTCTGATGAATACTCAAGCAGGGACGGATGCCTCACCACGGCCAGATGAGCTGATATGACCACAGCATCTCCTTCTTTCCATGTATGTTAAAATCACCGCTTTAAAACATATGGAATATTGCAGCAGTTAAAAGTACAGAGCTAAGAACATTTGCTAGTTGAAGAATGACAGACTTTTATTTAGCTGTCAACAGTATTTCTTTAGTCACTCCTTTGGTACCAACTCCAAAATGTGTCATTTTAAGGATTCACATCAACAGAAAAACTAGATTTCCTAAGATCAACACCCCAACAGTGTTTCAGTAGGGTAAGGCTGCTGCCTGTTCATCAGTATTAATCAGTTTGATCTGCCTCTTTACCAATCAAATCTCTCTACAGTGACTGAATGGTACACAGTAGTGAACAGATAATCCAACACCCGTGTCAGGAAACACTCTCACCTCTTCAGCACTCAGTACATTAAGCTTCTGTAACAACACACACAACTTCTTGGCCATGAGCACAATCAGGTGATGTGATAAAAGCTTTTGAATAGTTCATCTACAACACTGGTAAATTCTTCTGAAACAAAGGTAGCATGGACACACAAATAAACCACTGTGACATTATTAGAAACCACAATATTAAACCTTGTATCTAAGCCTAACACTTGGCCTAGCAGCAGTATATGCTCTTGCCTAATCTTGTTCATTATCTCTGGGGCATATAATAGATGGGTTTACCCTTCGTGACTTTATCAGAGGATAGCATCTGTCTCCCAACTGAGCCTACAAGAGATCCATTTGTACAGTTTGAAATGCACTGGCACCCCACAGTTGACAAAGACAAAAGGCTTTAAAGAAATTAACTATTAAACAGGGCTGTCTAGTTAAATATTCATTTTAATCCCGCGCTAACAGAGAGATACAAATCAGGTCCTTTTTGTCCTCTCTCGCTGGGCAATTAAAAAGGTATTTCCATCCTTTCTCCCAGGCTGAATTAACAGCTTGGCGGAGACCATAAAACAAAAAGAAAGTATGTCAAAGATCAGCTTTCTCTTTTGTTTTGAAATGCGCTGGTGCAAAACAGGATCTTAAAAATAGCAGCTGCAGTAAGAAAGGCCTTCTCTGTTTCTGTAAAAGCACCCATTTGGCAAAAGCACTGATGCACTTCACCTCTCACTTAATAAAATCAGTCCTCCAAGCATTGAAAACAAAATCATTTGACAGGCAAATGGACATTTAGTACATGCAATAAATACAATGAAGCTACATTCACACTAACAGCTTTAGTGCTCAATTCAGATTTTTGATTCAAATACTCTTTATTTTAACCATGTCTACATAGAATGATAAAACATCTAGCCTGTTGTAATCACTAAAAATAAGAGGACAGATATCAGCTGAACAACTGAGGGCAACCCTGGGAATACACCAAGTACGGCTGCTTGATCGTTCCAGTCCTAATCACTAAGGACAACACTTGCCATTCCCCCACACGTGCCCCAGTGTGTTGCAGATGTGTCACACTAGCAGGTATCCACTAAAAATAGAGCTGATTTCTTTTTTTTATAGGTGCTGCATCAAGCTGCACAGGGCCAATGAGGACACAGGAGCAGAATAACTGGTCAATATTCAAAATGAAATGCCACCTGCAGTCTAACTGCTTTGCTTCTGGAGTGCTCCGAGTGTGATTCTGAGCTGTTTTTATAAGTCTAAGCATGGCTTATTGTAAGAGTGGCCTAATGACATGTCTAGCAGATGTCTTAGAAATACATTCTTTAAAAGTCCCCCGATCATTAGACCCAGCAGGCAGCTGGGCCTGCAACACACTGGCAGAAATCCTGATACAGCACAATCCTTCTGACACACGCACTGTTCCATTAAATTAACTAAGATGTTGCTCCCTTAGAAAATGCAGAATGCAGTGTGACGTAAGGGACAAGAGTTTTCAGCACAGCTGATGATTAGCTGATAGTTTTCATTTAGGGACTCAGATACACCGACTTCACAGAACCATGATAATTTCTAAACACAACTATAGCCGGACAGAAAAGAGCTGCGAGTTCTGCAAAACACTTTTGACATGGATGTAATTATAGATAAGAAGCCAGCATTTTAAATACATTTTTTCATGCTGACGTTATCTGAATTTGACTAAGTGTGATTTAAAGACTTTAACCAAGCCCAGCTTGTAAATATTAAATCAGAGGAGTTCAAACCCAGATTCATGGATTACATTAGATATGCCACAAAGCAAGATTTAAAATGTATAATGCGAGGGAAATTCCTGGTTTGATTCAGATCACATTACAGGTGACAGCACGCCAATGGGACACCCAAAGCTTCTGATAAATATGATTAAAAAGATGACTGCCACTTCAAAGTATTATAGATGCTAGCTAGAGAACAATGCTGCATGTAAGGACATGTTTGAAATGAAAGACTGGTGGTGTTCTTCTAAAGCTGAAAGTCTGAGCGTGGTGTGATGGTCTGAACGACACGGATCATTCTGCTGATTAAAAGGTCCATTTAGAAATTCTATTTAATGTGCTACAGGGGTGGTACTCTGCCATCACTGGCATATTACAGTTTACACTCAAATTAATTACTGCAAAAAGACTGGCTCTATGAAAACGGAGTTCTTCAAATATAAGATCAGTTTTTTAGCTTACATAGAGCTTACAACACTGTGCAGAAGTCTTGAGCCCTTCTCATTTTTTATATTTTGCTAGGAAAATACGATTTAATGCCTGTCAAACTGTGTTTTCATTAGCATTTCTGACAGATTTGCCTAAGGAATGGGAACAAATGATATGTTTTTGCAACACGCTGCTTGTAACGTTAGTGTCTAAGGATACGATTTAAAATGGGTTCTTTGCTAAGCTTTCTGTTATGTGTAGATACAACGCTGGTCCATCCCTCGAGTCGGGGCCTTTTTATGCGTCAGTGAGTTCAATGGTCATTGTTGTGGCTTAACAAGCAGAAAAACTGAACAACAAAAATGGTCAGGCACAAGGATGACCTGAAAATAACTGAAAAAGCAGCCAATGTCCAAAGATAAACTTTTTAACAATTAACAATTACAAGAAAGTCTGGCTCTTTGGGAGCAAAATATAAAGAAACATGTGGCTCAGAACCTTTGCGCAGTATTATATTTTAAGGAGGTTAGCAAAAAGTAAACGGAACACATCATTATGTGGAAATGGAAACAGACCGGCATTTATATAATGTTTTTCTACTCAAACCACTCAAAGCACTTCAGACTTTAACCATATTTAACCATACATCCATACAGGGCTTTCTTCTATGCACTGGTAACACATGATTATCTGCATAACCTGTGCCTGTGTGCAGCTATGCACCCATATACTCTTAAGGGCTGACCAAGATGCATCGAGAATGAAGCATGCAGAGAGGGTAAATAATGCATGCCTACACAGGACACAAGAGAAGGGTGTAGCTTAAAGTGGTAGGAGTGGATGGGCAGGGGGCTTGTGGGGGCTTGTGGGGGCTCGCTTGTGCGTGCCAGGCTCAGACAGCTCACCACAGAGCAGACACACACATGCAAACAAAAACTCGATGCCTTCTTAACAAAGACAGAAATGACTCCAGTCAGCCACAAAGAAAGCCAGCTTGAATTTTCATCAAAACAAACAACTGATGATGCTATCGAAATAGCTGAGCAGTAATTATTTGACAGTAAAAGGCCAGATCAGGTTATATTATTTATGCTGCTGGGGACCACCCCTCTGTATTTTAGGCTCCAGCCTCACACTCTCATCTGACCCAATTATCCAATTAGCTGAAGTAGTGGCCAGACTGGAAGCTGATGACAGCTGGAACACCTGCAGATGCTGCTCTTGGTGTGGGGTCTAAGCATATATACGTATATAACTAATCTGAGCTAGGGACTCAGAAACAGACACAGTGCTCAAGAGGAAAGCTTTGAGCTGGTCACATTCTCTGTAAGTATGACTTGGTGAACACCTCCAAACAGACTTCAGTAGGAGTCTAAGCTGCTTTGACTGAGAGGTCAAACAACTCCATCCCGTTGCTGCTGGACCTCAGCATAATACAGACATGACAGCATTAAGCCTTTTGACTGTGGCAAGGAACTCTAGACGGTGACATGCCATTGTTACGTGATTTCCAGTGCTTACACCCTTCCGTCAGTTTCCTAAAGAGAATAACATCTTAAAAAGAAACCACAACATTTCAGTTTGCCCTCCGGGCACTTCCAAATGGGACAAAAAGCAGCCACGCTTTTTGACAGCTCAACTGAAGGTCTCGCTGCCACTTCCAAATGCCAAAGCATTCCTCTCTCCCTCGAGGCATTTTCCTCCTTTCCTCAAGGTGGTTCAACGACTGTGTGGTCGCACTACTGCACCTCGTTAGACGTTGAACATTAAGGGATTATGGCAGCGCAGCAGAATCCATCGGAAGTGATCTTCACAAGAGTCTTTCTCTGCTTTGATTTGTCTGTCAAGGTTTTGTTTGATTTATTTTTTTTTTGGCATTAAAAAATGCTTTGATCACACCTAACTGTACTAATAGAAAAGCACCAGAGTTTTTAGGATGAAAGGAAGTTATTAAAAAAATGGCAGCGGATCTGAAGATGGGATGTTTTTCTTCTCCATTGTTTGTTTGATTTTCTGCATTATCAAAAACAAATGCATAACCAAAGTGCTAAGCTCAACTGCACACAGGTGAGGTTGTGTCTTAGAAAGAGGGTGTGAGTCCATTGTAAAGAGGTGGAAAGTATCACCACAGTAAGACTGTAACTAGCAATTATATAGCAAACAACATCCCTGCTGCTGTGTGCATAATTACAACAAAGCAAAACCATCAACTGCTGCATTGTCTGCAGAAGGCCACATACTTTGTACACAGGACAACCATAGGGAAACAAACACAACCCACACTGAACAGGTTTACTTTTCTAACAATGTTTATGCTTCTGAATCACCCTTTAAGGTTTCCGCTTGCACGACTTTCAGCGTACTTCAAAGTCAACGTACTTCAAGACAGGTGGTTAATTTGTCTGAAAAAATAAGCCCATCTCCAACTCCTTCCAATTAAGACTATGATGACATGCAAAATGTGCCCACAGAGAACAAGGAAGGAGAACGAATCCAACTTGTGTGAGGGATACGGCTCACATACCAGCAGCTAGCCACAAAAAAGGATGTCTGGGGCTCAGAGTAAACACTGATGGATTTCAGGCTTAAATACTCGAGGCCATTTGTGAAAACACAGAGAAATGTTGGAGTAATATTGCCACCAGGATCTCCTTACAGTACACTGTGTATTTATCTTCAAAAACCACGTGAAGCATTCCCAAAATACCCTACGCTCTACCATGACACTTTTACCCACATTAATAAAGCAAAATGAACTGGGAAATTTTTAAGACCTCCACATCAGCCCCTTCATACTCCTTAATTCATGAATTGTCTATTTACACAATCTAATATTTTGTGTTTTCATAAATGTATACTTCAGGAAAAATGTCTGGAGCTTTAACTCAGTATTTGACTATTTGGCCAGTTAGTTTGATGGGCAGGAGCTCCATTGTAAGACCAGTTTATCGCGAGGCAGTGCTGCAGAGCCGTCAGAAACACTGTTTCCCTCTCAAAGTAAACAAGAAACAGGAGGACCTGCAATGTGCCGCAAAAGTAACTTCAGGGAATAGTTTCAAAGTAATGCCAAAACAGTTGAAAGCCACAATAAAAGCAATCTGCTAGAATGCACGACACTTTTGAGACAGTTTTATCCCACATCAAAAGGCACACACATCACACTCCATCAGTCAGAAGCTACTCAGCAGAGACTCAGAGGAAGCAAGGAGTGCAGCCACCTGAACCTGTGCAGTTGTCAAACAGGCTGGGCATTCTTGCTTCACTCACTAAATGCAGTGCTTGACAATTTCCCTGTCATCCTTGAGTGTCCCTGTAACATTATCTCTCACACAGATAAAAGCAGGAAATCACTGATCTCAATCAAGCAGTAGTACGCAAAGATGCAGGATCGACTCCCTTAAGGAGAAAAACTGTAATGATGCGGATCGCCACGTAAAACAAAGTCCTTGTGTGAGGCCTAGCAGACAGACGTCCCTGAGCCATCATTTGAACGGAGATGGAGGAGAACATCAGCGGACAGTAAATCAGTGGTTCTTTAGAGCCAAAGGAGCACACATCAGAATGATCTCTGAACTTGAAAAGCTTTTTCCTGGTGTGAATAACAAATACGTGTGCTTAATGTACGCTCACTGGCCACTTCATTAGTGACCTATTGATCTGCTTGTGAACGTGAATACTCCATTCAATTCAATTTTATATGTAGCACCAAATCACAACAGTCACCTCAGGGGGATTTATATTGTAAGGTGAAGACCCTACAATAATTACAGAGAAAACCCCAGCAATCAGATGACCTCCTATGAGAAAGCACTTGGTGACACTGGGAAGGAAAAACTCCCTTTTAACAGGAAGAAACCTCCAGCAGAACCAGGCTCAGGGAGGGGCAGTCATCTGCTGCGACCGGTCATTAAAGGTAACGGACAGAGCTGCAGATCATAATTATGTCTTAATCTGAAACTAAATGTACAACTTTTTTCTGACCACGATGCACCATCATGCAACCAACCAGCATCACTGGAACCATCAAGTCATCCAGTTTTATTTATGTGCTACATTGTCCTGCAACGAAAACAACTGGTGAATTTTCCAGGGTCTAAGGTCTAAAAACGACAACACTGGCCCATTCCTCTAAAGAGTGACTTTCATGAAACATGTGGAAAATATGTATGCTTTTCCAATATTTTTACAACAATAAAAGCATGTGTATTTTCTGAGCACATACTTATTCATTTTACAAAGACATAGCTCTGGACATTTGAAAGTAGACTTGAAGAGCCCAATGAAAAATGAAGCCAAGCTGTATCCTAACCTCGGGCTGAGTTAGTGGAGCAAACAAAGACTGACAGGATGGATGTGAAGGAGGGCCCACAGATAGAGGGACACGTGTGACATGAACACTGCCTGCTGCCTCTTGCTTCACTCAACGCTGTGAACTTCTTGTCGAGTCTGAGCTCAACTATCTGGTGTGGAAAGAGGGAGACATTTTTCAAACACCTGAAGGATATTTACACACCTGCTGAGTGTGAGGTCGAGGTGTACAGAGGAGTCAGCTATGTTTCTGAGACCATACAATTTTATCCCTAGCAATGGCCTGGCCCAGCAACAAATCAGGACGTATCTGCACCTACGTGACACAATACGACTTTACATTTAAGATGATCAGTGTTATTACGAACTTTATTTTACTTCCTGGAACTTTTTACAGTTCCAAAACAGAGCCTGTAGCATACTGCTAGTAAGGCTGGGGGTAGGGGAGTCTGCTTCCAGGCCATGAACCTGCAGTGTAATCAACACCATTGCCAAATTACAGGCCAAGGACACCACTAAGCACAGTTCAATCCAGGGCTGAGGGAGAGGTCGCCCATTATGTGAATATTATTAAGTCACAAAACAAATTCCAGTGCGCAACATCAACATTAGAGAGCAGAGGGAGACCCTACCCACTCTAGCTCTCCTTTGTTTAAAGCTTCGAAAACGCTTTCAACGTGGAACTAATGATAGCATTACAGCTAGCTCAATGCAATTTTGAGATGCGTAGCAAAAGAGGAATGTAGGCTGGGTAAATAAGGGGATGTGCTGGCTCGTTTCACATTTTCTGGAACATCTCTTAAAGCAACTCTTAAAAAGAAAGCTGTGGATGTGGGTCCTGGTTAACAAGCACATTCATGTTTTCATAACATGTCTACAGAAAAATATATTGCACAACAGCTCTGAGATGGGTCACTTTAGTTCCAAAGGGAAATTAGTACTAAAAAACAAACTGATTCAAGACCACAAACATCTGCAATGTTTACTCCGATACTCGAAGCAGTTCAAACAGGACATGTGTTTAAAATTTCTTGCTTTCTGGGACTTTTGTGTTTTCAATAAATCTAACTGGGATTAATCATTTTTACACAAAATTGCCAGTATAATCCCAGAGTAACTGTTGCTTCTGTAAATCTTGTCAAACTGCATACTCCCTGACAATTTACTGAGGAGGGGCTGATTACATTTCACTGCCAAACGACACATGCTGAATGGTTTCAATCAAACTCAAATGATTTTAAAGCAAGGTCAAAGGTGACTAGAGCTACCTGTTTTTTTGCAAAACACATGCAATAAACACGCTCATGCATACACAAACACACACACACAAAGCTTTGAATGAAGACAACAAACCTGGTTAATTGAATTGGCAGCACAAGAGGCAAGGCCTGTTCCTAGAGATGACACGAAGAAGACGATTGGATCAAAGGGCACTGGAGCCATGGCAAAGCCGGCTGCTGCCGTTGTAACCACCAGCGCTGAAATCATAGAAAAATAACGATTAAAAAAAAAAAACACAACGCATTATTGTTTCTTTGAGTATTACGTCTCAAAATAAAATGTACGACATGACTGTCAGGTTTCAGTAGATGTTTGATTCTATGCAAAGAAAAGGAAAACAGGTAGAGTTACAGCACATTAGCTTTCACCGTGGGCCAAAGTGGACAGCCTTTAATGCACTCGGTCTGACAACTAAGAGAGGGGCTTTGAGTTTCTGTATTAAAACTACACACTTATAATTGCTCCAAAGCTCCACTGAGAGATACACAGTAATAAGTTCATCGTGAGAATCCATTACAGTGCAGCTTATGAAGAAGAAAGGAGCACATTAATGCTCACCAAGGCCAACAGTCCCACAGACTCACTCACTGAATGACTGGCATGAATCCCTGTTTATCATATTCTGCATTACAGACACAGGCATGCCTATGTGGACTTTTAAACAAAGCATCAGAGATGGGAATGACGCTGCATGTATCTCAGGTAAGTCTTCCTTGTAGTTCCGGCTCGTTTCTAACTCCATTTTTTTTATATTCTCGGACATCACTAATACAGTAGGTCTGCACAATTCACAGTTAAAAATAATCCTCTCTTATCTTTATCTTATAGAGGGCCTTGGTCCCAAGCCATTTTAGTTCCTCTCTCACCCCACAACTCTCAAGCAGAGCGCCTGAAAACCCAGCGGGTGACACTGCTGTGCTTACAACCAGAGGTGTGTGCCACACAAAGATATGCCTGCTCACTGATATGGAAATCCAAGAGTAGAAAAAAACCTCTAATATGAAGCATTTAGAGCAGTCTGAAGCCTGAGCTTTGGGCTTGTATGTGACAGAAAATATGGAAAACTGATAATAGGTCCAATTTAATATTGTAATAATTATTACACTTAATAACCAGGTATTAAATACTCTACCTGTCAGTTTAATTTTTGAAAGTCTTGCGTAGATATCCGGTAAGTCAGCCCCATCAACCTTCAGCTGCTTCCACTGTCTATTCAGACGTGCCTGCTTTTCTTCTTCCGTCTCAACCTGGACATGCGGAGGCTCATCTGGAGGTCCAGCCTTATGGGAAACCGAGACATTCTGCACTGCTGCATTTTCTGCAGTGGGCTTCAAATGGGAGAATTCAGGTTGTGGCTTATGGGTTCCATCCTCCGGCTGTGGAGCAGCATCTGTGGCTGCAGGACTGACGGTTGGTATTCTCTCAACTTGCCTTTCAATGCTGTCATCTCTCTCATCCACAATAATCAGGGCAGGTGCCTGTTTGGGGATGGCACGCTGGTGAAGCTCACCAGTGTTCTTTGAAACATACTGGGGGAAAAGAAAAAACAAAGCAAGGAGAGTTATTGGATCATTAAAGAAGAAACTTCAGTAGCCTCAGTATACTGAAATAAATCAGCATTAATAATAAGCAATAGGCAAATATTTTCAACAAACTGATTACATGAGACACAGGATCCAGTAAAAGATACCTGGCGTTTAAGGAAGGTAAGATGTTGATATGTCAGCCAGTTTGAAGGCTCTCTCCTGTGCAGTTGAATGAGGCTGCGAGCAATCTGGTTACATCGAGGAACGCTTTGAACTAGTTTCTGTTTCACACTTACTCCAACAAAACCTACAAGAAACACAAAACACTTTGCTTTACTATCAAAAAGAACTGCTGGTTTGGTCAGACTTTCTTGCTCATTAAAAAATAAAATGCGTAAATGAAAACTGTGTTTCCCACCTGGGTAGGCTGCCCAGGTATATTTCAGCATCACTGCATCCAAGAACATGACACAATCAATTTACTATCAGGCAATCACACTGCTCTTATCTGAAAGTTCGAGTGCTGGTTAGCAGCTGGCCCTTCCCGTCTCATGTGTCTGTACAGGCAGCACAATGCTATGGTGGTCCTTGTCAATCAGCTACCTCTGATCAGAGATCAGAGATCTCACTCCACTGTCTTAGTGAAGCCACTGAGCAGAATCGGCTCCAGAGAACTGACTCATACGCTTAATCGCTACCTGCAGTTCACAACAGTGTAGCTGGACCTCAGTTGAGAGGCACTTTAACTGCTTACTGTCATTTATTAAACGTATTGAAGAGAAACGTGTGTGCATCATTTAGTGCTTACTCCCTACTGCTACAAATACAGTCTAATTCTGTGGGAAACACTGGAAAACCAGAAGGAAAACGCATATTTATTTTTGCATGGCGCATGGACAGGGAAAGAGGAGAAATAAACTGAATGACAAAAACAGGATGGATGGATGGGAAAAGGGTGGGCAGATGGATAAAAAAAAATCAGCAGCCAAAATGTGTATTCTCTGCTGAATTAATCACTACATATTATGGTGCTCCTCATTTCAGAAACATGTTATTTACATTAAAGAAGCGAGCTCAAACACTGCAAACACCAATGCGGATAAAACATTAACCGAATTGTTATTGACAGCGTTCTTCCGACGACCTGCCAAGGATCTACTTTATGCTTAAACTCAATATAGACTGTCCTTTAGCATAAACTTTCAAGATTTTGACGGCATAATAAAAATTATAGCTACTTAGTTTTCTTTGCAGATGTGATCGACTTCTGTCGGCGGTACCGACTATCTATAAACAAGGTCACTGCTAACCTACTGCACACAGCTCAGTTGCATCCGGCTAGCTATAAGCTAGTGAGCTAGCCTCTGCTTAGCTTCGAGGGGTGATTTAAGCGAGCGCACATTAAAATGACTGAACATTACACCCGTTTGAACGAGATAAAGCTTTAATTGCGTGTTACCTGACAGCCTGCTACATGGCGTTTTATACATGGTCACGAATCATAAAGCCGGCTCCGCTTACGACCCCCCTTCACATGCAGCGAGCCACCATTTTGACCTCGTTAGGTAAAGAGAAGCACTTCCGGGGAACAAAATGTTAAACAGAGAAGTGAGATTGGATCGGCCGAAGGCACGTAGGCACTAGTAACCTGAAGCATGCTGCTGCAGATAGTATAACAAGTGACACTTACATGTTTCAAATTATAATATTAACCTATTAAAACCAGAGTAAATACAAAATGCAGTTTTTAAATGATGGTTTTGTTTATTAACAGAAAAAACTATCAAAACCTACCTGAACTCATGAGTCCATGCAGTTCTAAATACATACACACTGTTGAGAAAATTAAAGGAACAGCTCAATGGGAAACTGAGTAATGTGTTAGGAATGAAAGGATGGAAATGAAAATAATCAACCTACAGAGGTTTGAATTAAAAGACACCCTGAAAATCAAAGTGAAAAAATTATGCAGTTCAATTTTGCAGAACTTTCATGCAGCAACTGGAAATTGTACTCAATAGTTCTATGACCCCCACCTGCTTGTATGCTAATGAGACATTGGATGGTGTCCTGGGGGTTCTCCTCCCAGGTCTGGAATAAGGGAATTAACTGAGCTACTGGGCAGTCTGAGGTGCAACCTGGCAGCATCGGACGGACCGAAACATAGTGTTCCAGAGGTGTTCTATTGGATTTAGGTCAGGCAAGTGTGGTGGCCATTCATTAGTATAAATTCCTTCATCCTACTCTCACCATATGAGGCCAGGCATTGTCGTGCGCCGGTAGGAATCCAGGCAGCATAACGTTCTCCACGGCTTCTCCAGACCGTTTCAGGTCTGTCACATGTGCTCAGGGTGAACCTGCCCTCATCTGTCAAAATACAGGGCTCCAGTGGTGGACCTGCCAGTTCTGGTATTCTATGGCAAATGCCAACCAGGCTCCACAGTGAGCACAGGGCCCGCCCTCGTGAAGTCTGTTTCTGAGTGTTTGGTCAGAGACATTCACACCGGTGACTGCTGGAGGTCATTTTGTAGCTCTGCAGTGCTCATCCTGGTCCTTCTTGCACAAAGGAGCAGATCCCAGTCCTGCTGATGGGTTAAGGACCTTCTACAGACCTGTCCAGCTCTCCTAGAGTAACTGCCTGTCTCCTGGAATCTGGGAATCATCTTGTTTGCTGTGTTGAGAGCTATTGAGCAAAAACCTTGGGGAATCTCAGCATGGTGTGCAGTGTGTCCTGAAATATTTAGAAGAAACTGGACAAGCAGAGGAAAAAAGAAGAAGTGGCAGACCTAAAAAAAATATCTGCAGCACATAAACACAAAAAAACAGCTTCATTTTTCAGCATGACAATGATCCCAAACACTCAGCGAATGCAGTAAAAGCATACCTGGATAGAATAACACACAGTGGAATTCTATCAGTCATGGATCGGCCTCCCCACAGCCTGAACCTCAACAGTATTGAAGCAGTGTGGAAGCATCCTGACAGAGAATGAAACAAAAGGCAGTGAACATCCAAAGAAGAGCTTTGAGTGTCCTTCAGGAAGCCTGGAGCTCCTGAAGACTATTTAAAGAAATGACAAGAAAGTTGCCTCAGAGGGTTCAGACTGTGCTGAAGAATAAAGATGGAACCAAATACTGACTTACAAGCTTGTTAGAACTGTACAAAATCTGTTCTTGCCTTATATATGTACTTCCATGTAAGTGTGCACATTTTCTTAGCAAAACATAAAGAAATGAGAGGGGGCTCAAGACTTTTGCCGGTACTACATGCAATATATAAATACGCATCATACGATGTTGGACTTCAATAAGCAAGTTTCCATTAATGATTGCTTTCTGCACTGGTGTTTGGTGTTTTACTTGTTGGAAGTGAGTATCAAAGAATCAGAAAACGCCAGTTGATGGTCACCAAAGGTGAAGATGGGCTCCAACTCTTCCTCTAACTCGATGTCTTGTCTGCTGCCCCTGTATGTTTCTAACCAGCCCCACTGTTTGCCCCGTTATTTATGTGTGCAATCATTTCGTTGACCCTGAATGCCGCCACAGACAAGATGGAAACCTTCTGATTAATGTTCTCTCCACTGCTTTATTTTACAGATTGGCTCTAGTCAAGAAAATGCAGTAAAACTGTACGGTTGCCTGTTTCAGTGCAGTTTTTAATTTCCTCAGACAATAACATTTTAATCAGAGGAAAATGATTGGTGAGCTGATTGTGGAGATCAGATTCAATGTAAAGAAAAAACATTCATTGTTGTTTAGCAAACAAATGTCAAGGCAATCTAATTTTGCAATTGTTGTGTACTATACAAAGCTGGGTCATTATTTGGAGCGCAATCATTTGACAAGCATGCATTCTGTTGTGACTGGCCCTGATGCAAGTATTCTTTAGCATTGCCATATTGTCTGAGAGCTGAAATCCTACTGCAATACAAGCTGAGCATCCAATTCAGCAATACGTAACTGAACGAAGTACGTAACATAACATA
>JAMQGT020011134.1:0-76750 GCA_024447675.2 Pterophyllum scalare
ATCTATTTATAAGAATGAGGTTTGGTGGACTGGCAGACCGCTCACTAACCTAGAAACACATTCACCTGAGTCACATGTGCACACACACACACACACACACAGATGCAGTTCACTGCTAGCGCAATCACTCACACACATGCCTATAAATGCTTGTACACATAAGGAGGCTCTTGGATATTTACTGAAATACCCACATAACTGCAATAATACACATAGTTATGAATAACAGGAGCTGAGTTATATTTCAAAGCATTGTTAGTGCTGCCTTGTGAATAATAATGGATAATTAGTGTTTAGCGAGAACCACACACAGGATCACATGCATTCATCAATTTAAACAAACTGTATCTACTATAAATGGATGTGATTGATGTATCAACAATATTACACACAGACAGACACACACACATGCAGAGGTCCTCCCACATTCGCCTACGCATACGTGGGACCTATTAATAAGTGATGTATGCAGCTGGAGCTTGCTGTTCAAAACTCAAACACACTGTTACACACATAAGCACAGGTAAACAAACAAACCTATCTCTATATATGTAGTATAAATACACATGCAAACAGTGTTTTCAACCAAGCTAGCAACTTTAAAATCCTCTCCATCTAAAACAAAATAACTGAAGTAGCATAAGCTGCCAAGAGAGGGATTTGAAAAAGAAAGAGAAAGCAGGAGGAAAAAAATGAGGGATAAAGAGACAGAGAGGCAATGAGGATCCTGACGTCCCAGGGGGGCAACAGTGGGAGGGAGGGAGGTCTTGTGCCCAGGGGAAGCCCAAGAGCAAGCTGCGAGAGGCGGGTACTGCCAGCCCAACCCTCCCCTTCCCTCCCTGCCCTTCTGGAAAACGGGATCCCGGACAGCCCCCTACTCACAACTCCTGAACCCCCCATGAGAGGCGTACACACACACACACACACACACACACACACACACACGCACACCCACGCATATACACACACTGAAGAGGAGTCCCCAAGGGAGGAGTAGAGCAGAGCAGAACACCTGGACCTGCCATTACTGACACACTCAGGGATTAGTGGCACAGACGGCAGGAGAGCTGGAAAGAGAGAATGCACACTGGGATAGACACGCACATTACATCCAGAAAGTAATATGCATAAACATGCACAAACACACGCAGGCACTAACTAAAGACAACCAAAAAAATAAAAGGAAACTTACAGAATGCTCTAGTGTTTTTGTTCCTTTCACACAGCAAAAACTGTGCAGACATTAACTGTGGCATGCTTTATGTGTGAGTCTGTGTGTAAATCACATTTCTGGTAGACCCGCCTGGAGTTCCAGGTTCAGAGTTGATTTAGTTAGGAAACATTTTGTGATTCTGACCATTAACATGAAATAACAAATTATTACACTGTCATCACTTCATACAGGGGAATAAAAAGTCATATTGCATCAAGGCTTTTAAAGGCGCTTTTCAGCCCATTTCATCTGAAGGCATTTAATCTAACTGGGTTTTCTCAGTCAATATGTGAGGCCTGACAGCAGTCAGTAACATGAACTGTCCCCATAGATGACTCCTCTCTCAAACTGTACCTTTTATACTTTTTTATATGTATAATGTATAGAGTTTTAACCTGAGTAGTGTTAATCAAACACACATGCAGCAATCCAGGCGGTCACCTCATCCCTTTCATGTCACCTGAACAGAGCGCGTGTGCTGTAGAATAATTACTCATCTATTAAACCTTTCTCTCCCTTGAGAAAGACAAGACTACGAGCTGAGGGTCAAGGACAAACAGAATAAGTAAAGGGATGAAGAAGGTGAGGGGAGTGAAGGACACAGAATGGAGAGCAAGAGAGAAAATGAGTAAGGAATAGAAAGACATCAGGGAATACCAGGAGGCAGATATACAAGAAAACTGTGGCAATAAATAGACAACAAACAGAAAACGTCCGGTACCAATATTTTCTCCCTCGCCTAGAGATTCTTCTTATTCATATGCAGATATCTTTTTACAGAGATTACTTAGAAAGGGTAAAGCCCAAGTAACAAGTTCAGAGTGATGGTGGAGAAGGAGAGGTTTCAAAACAAACCATCCAGAAAAGAGGCTCCTGTGTGAATTAACGACCACACACTGGCTGCAACAAAAAACAGCGTTCAGACACACAGGGAGGGACGCACAGACAGAAACAAAGGTGGATTTGGTAAGAAAAAAGTGTGTGTGTGCGTGTGTGTGTGTGCGTGTGTGTGAGAGCTGGTGACATGAAACAGATCAAAGGGGGGAGAGGTCGGCAGGGTAAAGTCGGAGAATGACAGAAAGAGAGAGGCCAGGGGGTCCCGTAATTACAACCTACATCCGCCAAGCTGTGCGTGTGCGTGTGTGTGTGTGTGTGTGTGTGTGTGTGTGTGTGTGTAGAGGTAGTCCAAGCATGGCTGTGGAATGAAGGAGGGGTCTGAGGGTAAATTGCTCTCTTACACACACACCTCACCACTTTCTTCTCTCCACTGTGCCTGCCCAACAGCAAAAAAGGCGCACTCACAAACACACTCACACACACACACACTGAAACACAAAACAACAAGAACCCTGAGATATGAAAACAATTTTTTTAAACCTTTATTTTAACAAGTAAAATGTTTGAGAAGCAGTTCTCATTTACAAACATGACCGTGATATATTTGCAGAACAGAGACAAACAAACACTGTTTGACACTAAAATGCATCGCAATGCAAAGGTGAAGGTCATGAAAAGGGGAGTCATATGGTATAAAACATGAGTACACGTGCATGTGGTTGGTGATAGGATCAAATCGGATGCACGCGACACACACACACACACACACACACACACACACACACACAAACATATACACACACCCAGTGGGGTGGGAGTGTCTGTGGTGAAGGGTTCAGATCAATGGAGACCACTGACTGGTTGGACTCCGCAGCAGAAAAGCGGATTGCTCTGGGACCCAACCTATTGTACAGCACCACACTGGTTTCACCCACCCACACACACACACACACACACACACACACCACAAAGTCAAACATAAGCACAGACAAACTACTTCTGTCTCTGTATCTCACAATAACTTTCTCTCTCTCACACACACACACACACACACACACACACACACACACACATCACTGACAGATGACACAAATGGTCTAATAGAGTGGTGAGAGCAGAGAGATGGAAATGGCTCTTTGACTGACTGGGCTTCATTGTGCTTTCATGCCTTTAGAGGGGACCCCCTTGTATCACCACCACCACTAATCTCTTTTTTTCTTCCTCCCCTTCTATTTGTTCCCCTATCCCAGCCCCTGTATCCCTCCCATCCTTCCATGATATGTCTCTGGCTACTCACTACCAACCCCATTACATTCCCTCCTTTTTTCTCTCTATCACTCTGTGTCCACCTGCTAGTGTCCTGGTTGTCCTTTGCTAGCTTAGGCCCAACCTCATAAAGCACTAATCTTTATTCCATTCCTTCATTTCAAAGTTGTTTCATTATTAGACGTGGACATTTGAGTACACGTGATAAAATTTCACCTGCTTTCAGTTCTCTAGTAAACTCCCATCCCTTATGTATCACCCGGTGCCTCCATCAAGCACAAACACCTGTATTGCTGTTCTTCCACCTGCAACAGATTCATCTCCCTGAGCAAACCTTGATATCGACATTCTCTCCCTCTTGCATCTCCCTCCTCTCGCTCTCTCTTTGTCAAACCCCCTCCCCTCTGTGGAGGAGCAAGCTAAAATCACAAGCATGCCCCAAAAATTAATTTAAATGGAGGAATTAAATTAAAAGCAAAGCCTCGGGAGTTTTATTATGTACTAATGTTTGAACCGTTAACTTGGATTGTATTACTAAAATATGAATAATTAAGGGCTGGTGTGGGCTTTTATCACATCAAAAAAAAAAAAGAGAGAAGAAGAAAAAGACGCATTTTACCAACAGAATAGATTTAACAGAGAATGTGAGATGCAAAAGTGAGTAACAAAGCAGTACTTATAGATGGTCGGTACACTGCTGACTGTCCTCCTGCAAAAGAGTGTGAAAATCCCATCTAATCTGCTATATATAAATATTGAGGATGTTTGATTAAGACATTACATCCATATAATCAGACAAATAATTGCAATTTCTTTCAGGAAACAAAGGAAGGATTCATTCTGAACTTGCAGAGAACTGTAAATATCCGATTACCTGTGAGGCCTTTAAAAGGCGGAAAGGTGTCATAAATATGTTCAGCAACACTGACTGCATTACTTTTGATTGTAGCTTGTACTGCAATCTCCCCAAATTCATGTGATAATATCACAGCTGATGTGACAACTAGAGACTAGAATTGAACATATATTAAAAATAAATACATATTACAGTATATACAGTATATACAGTACCAGTGGGTGAGTGTGTCCAAACTTTTGGCTGGTACTGTATATTACAGTCATACCGTTGTGTCTTTCTTCACTTTCTGCTGAAAGGTTAATTCCACAGAAGTGTTTTGTACAAAGTTTACATTTCCGTACTTTTGCACAGCACAGCAGGAGAACATTACCGCACAGAACATGATGCACAATTTAAAGTGAAGCTGTATTTCTGGATGCAGCCTTGTGTCGTGTCATTCGAAGAACCAAGCATTTCAACTGCTGCTCACAGGGACGTGGCTTTTCTTAATCTCATCTGCAAAATGTGGACCTGCGGTTGGATTGTCCATTTTTAAATGGTATAACAAGGCAAGGAAAGACAATTTTCTAAACCATATCTGTGTAAGAAGAATACCCATTAAAGGTTTAAAAAAAAAAAAAGGTAAATCATGAGGTAATTCTCAGATTTGGTTTTGCATTAATATTTTGTCCATGTAAACATGATGTTTAAAGCATTTTAAAGAAGCATGTTCAGACATTTCCTATCCACACATCCCTACTGTATATCTTTCCGATTCATTTTCTTTCACTCAATAGTTTGAATCCTCACTTCCAACGTTGCACACACACATACACACACTCTAAATCTCCTCATGGAGTATCCCACAACCCTATCTAGCTTTCCTTGACTTTTTCTCACACTGTCTCTCTTCTATGAACCTCGGTGCATTGGTGTGTGTGGGTGTGCATCTTGCACTGCAGAATTATTAGTCTTCTCGTCATGTCTCTGATGTGAAGCCCCCCTTATCAGCCAGCAAGCAGTCAGCCCCCCCGGCCCCCCCTCTGCAGCTGTCACTACACCCCCCCCACCACCACCACACACACTATTCTCTGAGGACAAACTCCCCAACACATACACCAAATACCCACATACACTCAAAACACAGGCGCATACAAATCTCTGTACACAAGCCTTAGCAGTTTTTGACTCACATTCGCGCACACAATTTTATCTGCTCATTCGCAGGCCGCATGGCTTGGCAGCCTACAAGGGGGAGAAATATCCACCACCCATTTCCCCATATCCCCCTTCAAAATCAGCCCTAGCCTCAACACAATCCCAGGAAACAGGAGAGGGGAACACAGGATGGAAGCAGGCCCACGTAACAGTGCATCTTACTCAAGCTGGGCGCTCCCTCCGGCCACCAGCCAGCAGCACTGTACAGGAAAGAAGCAAGGCCTCAGTCAGCCTCTGAGCCAGTGGAGTGCACTGTAATACTTCAGTTGAGCTGCTCTCATTAGGGTAGAATAAAAAGTCAACCCCTCCACCACCACCACCACCACCACCAAAAAGAACAAAAAAACACTAAGGGACAGAAAAGTGAGGAGATGGGTGGAGAAAGAAAGATTGATTGCAACTGGCTAATACCGTGGAAAAGTTTATTTTCCTTCCCCACTCTTTCCTCCTCCATCTTTCCTTTTCTGCATTGTTGTTGTTGTTTGTGTTGTTTTGTTGTTCATTTGAGTGCCCCTTCTTTCTGCGCTTCCCGACAGGCCTTGCTCCTGACTTATTTAGCAGTGTGTTTTCTATCATATTTGAGAAATGAAGAGCAGATTGGTTAATATTTTAAGACATCCCACTTGCAGGGGTGAGGTAGAGACAAAGATGGAAGGAGAGCTAGAGACGACGGGAGAGGAAAGAGGGAATACGAAGGAGGAATTCTCTAGTTCCTTAACCCCAATTCTAGGATTCATGCTGGGAGCAGAAGCACGCATGAACACACAAACACACACACACGCGCGCACATCCAGAAAACACATGGAAGAAAAGCCTACATACAAAATGTTCCCTTACAGTTCTTAT
Organism: Pterophyllum scalare; assembly: GCA_024447675.2. Taxonomy (NCBI): domain Eukaryota; kingdom Metazoa; phylum Chordata; class Actinopteri; order Cichliformes; family Cichlidae; genus Pterophyllum; species Pterophyllum scalare. Next base: position 6,219 of record JAMQGT020011134.1, read on the forward strand.
GCACGCCAGCATGGATACCAGTTTACTACTAAGGCTGAAAAAAATATTAAAGAACTCAAACACCTGGGGGAGGGACTGTATTCGCCCCCCACACATCAAACCATGATTTATCTCACTTAGTTCATTATTACTGCTAAAAGGGTTAAAGAATTAGACATTTTAATAATCAACTGCATCCAGTAGCTCATTTATTTTAAATGCCAAATAACCATTACTGCAAACATAATTAACTGCATACCCCTGCCACAAGCATATTGCTCCAGCCACTTTAAATCTTAAATGAGACTGCAGAGACAAAGATGGTGGCAAGCCGAACACAACTAAAGGTAGCTACAGCTTATTTCCTTCCTGATACACAGCAGCAAATCTCAGATACTTACCTGCACAAGTATAAGAATTATGCATGCCCTCATGACCATCATGTTTTCACAAAAAAAAAGAAGAAAAAAACCCAGTTACACACATGTTTGTGCATACACAAACGCACACTTGACAACTGCCCTCCCCTGTGACTTCCCAAAGTAAAGTGAATTCCAATCAGGCACTAAGCAGGACAGCTATTTCAAGGGACAAAGGACAGGGAGAGAAGTGAGGAGGGGTGGAAGGAGAGATGGAGAGGAGAGAGGGAAACAAAGGGTTCTGGTAGCACCCAGGGGAGAAGGCCCTGAGCAGCTGACGTCAATGTGTGTGTTCGGTATTGGGGTGGGGGTAAAAAGGGAGTGTGAGAGCGAGGCTGGCAGAGTTGGTCCTCCTGCCCCCCTAGGGAGCTCTTGAGGCGTGGAGAGAGTAGAGCATGGCTCCCAGCCCCCACATAACCAGGGGCCTAGACAGAAAGCCTGGCAAAAACAGCAGCTCGCTTGGTGGACTCAACAGTCAGTTGGTTTAAAAAAGGAAGAAAAAAAAAACTCAGTGATTTAGATATAAATGCAAAATGGCAGCCAACTGATTGAGAAAACACAGTCCAAATGCCTGATTCAGAAGTCAGCCTGAAATATCCACCTAATTAGTCAGTTAAATCAGTCTACTGAGAAGCATTAGCGTCATAAAAGAAGCATGTAGGCTCACTCCTTTCTCTGCATTTCCATTCTCTCAGACTTGTGCTCCCTTCATCCTCTTCTCCACTCTCCTACACCTCCCCCCCCCCATCCTACAGCCCTAACCCTCTCCCCGGAGTTTTGCTTTTCTCTGACATTTGGCTGGACAAAGGCGAGTCACACCTGAGCACTGGGTTAAAACTATTATAGGCCCTCTCCCTGTGGTACACTGCCCTTTGCCACCACTGTCTGTGACTGAAACTCTGCATGTGTGTGTGTGTGGCTGCTGTGTGTGCATGTGCCTGCACACCTGGGTGTACCTTTGTATTAAATTTAGCATACTATGCGTTCAGATTTCCTGCGCAGTACTAAATCCTGAAATCAATATCAAGGTAAGAAACACTAGGGCAAGGTTGAAGTCATTAATTATGCTGTGTTACAGAAGAAGTTTTTGTGTGTGTGTGTGTGTGTGTGTGTGTGTGTGTGTGTGTGTAATAATAAGCCATTTTTGTAATACACTGAGTAATCACTTCCAGGGCAGGCTGGGTAAAGTAAGTAAACCTCTGTGCTTATAACTTCTTTAAAAACTTGGAGTCAGGTATTCCAGGCAAGGAAAGAATAGTGGAGAAGTAGATGTGCTACTTCCTATAAATAAAAGCACAGTATGTCAGGTTACTGGTCATGTCTGCGGTTCTTAAAAAAAAAAGATTGGCACGTTGGTACCCATCTAAAGTCACAGTGCCTTAGAAAAAGAATTAGAGATGCACCAATTTGAAAAAGACCACAGATGAATGATGTTTGTCAGTCAACAAACAGACAAACGTCGTGCAAAGATTATACTGCGGCCAAACTATGCAATCCTGAAAGAGGGAAAGAAAAAACAACCCAAGGGCAACAACAAAGTACTGCCGAAATCTTTTCAAATTCCTAAAAGTCTCTGCATGTGTCCTGCTGAAGACAAATATTAAAGAATGATGCTAATGGAAGGCATCGCAAAGGAAACCATTACTCCGTTCATTAGTTCACAGTTGTAAAACTCTTTTTACAATTTTATGTCAACTAACACTAAATGTGACTGTGTTGTAGTATCACAACATTGTGTAGAGTCCATCAGGTGACACCTGTCCTTACCTGACAAGTAAACCTGTGTGCACTCATTCTGATACGACAGCATCTGTGGATCTAAAGCAGCACGAACAGAAGTCACCTCAACTGACTCAAACTGAACTAAAATTACCATCCAAGGACTGTTTGCCTCTTTCATTCAATCAAGTTACAGTTTACTTGTACATGTGAAAAACTGCAATATGTAGAGCTAAAAATTTGAATGATTCAGAGAACGGGATGAATTCAGCACCCAATCAAATGTGTGGGATAGTCAAAATCAAACCCAGTCAGTTAGTCAGTAAAGGACAACCTGAAAGCATAATGCTCTACTACCAAAGATGTTACCAGCACAGTTGCATAATAAAAAGAGGACATCTATATATTTATAGAATTTATAGAAGCCTCTAAATGACTGTAACCACTTATATTTACAATGAAAAACAAAATATCCGAATGGAAATAAAATGCCATTCTGTCATGAAATCTGAACTAACAAGAGGGTGGTGTTACAGAGCAGGTTTTGTTAATGTAATGAACGGTCAGATTTAAGCAGTATAATTGTCTTTATGTGGCCCTTATTTAAAAGAAAAAAATTTAAGGCGCATATAAGTGTATAACTTGCGATAAGAAATTGAACAGTGTAGTGAACTATTGCCTTCAAATACCAACTTGAGACAAACAGATTCAATGAAGTGCATAACAAATCTAAAGCATCGAAAAGGGTGTGGGAGACAGAGGTGGGGAAAAAGTGAAAGAAAGAGTGGAAAAACAGAGGGAGGGAGAGAGACAAACAGGGGCTGCTTTGGGGCCAGTCACCACAGGGTGGATGTGTGTGTGTGCGCGCGAGTGTGTGCGTGTGTGTGTGTGTGTTGGGAGGGCACAGTGGGGAGGTTGGGGGCATGGAGGAAGGGATCAGAGCATTGGGGCCAGCTCCACAGGGAACAGAGATGATGGGGAGAGAATGGAGGAGGGTTATGGGGGGAAGGGAGAGAGGGTGAAAGGAAGGGATGTGGTCAGTTTTGAGTTTGAGAACTCAGCAGGGAGGGACGGCAAGGAGGGAGGGAGGAAGGAGCGAGACACTGTGGCCTGTGTGCACTAAGAAAGAGAGGAGAGGAGAGGAGAGGAGAGGAGAGGAGAGGAGAGGAGAGGAGAGGAGAGGAGAGGAGAGGAGAGGAGAGGAGGTTGATGATAATGACAAATAATGAAAAAAACAGCAAAAGCGGAGAGAGAGAGAGATGGGAGATCAAATGGAAGAAAGTGGCATGTTCCACTTGGGAAGAGAGAAAGAAGAAGCAGTGAGGGAGCAGGAAAAGGGAAAAAGTCCCAGGTGTCAGGAAAGGGGGGGGGTGTCCTGGTGGTTGGCAGGGGTGCTCGGATCCAATGGAATGGCCTGTTCCTCATTATCCAGACATCCCCCCACATACACATATATGGGGGAGGCCCCCACATGGCCCCATGATAACTCTATCCTAACGTCCACACACAGCGACACATGGATAGAGACATAAAACCACCCACGTATATAAATATATGGAGATACTTACACAAAAGAAAACCCACAATACATGTGTATATACAGTACATGTCGGGTACCCTCTTGCAAAGAAAACTGCATTGCCCAAACGGAAACACAATTATAGACAAACATAAACACAAACAAACTCACAAATTTGGGAGTAAGGATTTCTAAAAACTTAGATATGGGTTTGTGGTCTAAAGGATTTTATTGCGCGAAGGAAAAAAAAAATTCAGTTACACATTCTTGTTCTTGTTGGCTGGGTTTACAAAAGAACCTCCACACAGAGATAGTGGAAATAGTAAAAGTTTGACCAATGAACCACTGATTTTATGCAATTTTGGTGTAGCACCATCACTGAGGGCAACCAGCTCCATAATGCAGTGTGCTTAAGTATTAGGCTTGTGCAGCAGGAAGGGCACTAGGTTAAAGACGGCCAAATATTTCATGATGAGTATTTCAGGATAGTACTTTTTTTTACTAATTTTGCATTATATATGCAATTTTGGTTTATATATTCACCTGGTAAGCAAAAGATCCCCCGTCTGATCCCAGGAGGAGACACAAATCCCTTGGGGGGGGGGGGTTGTGTCAGGAAGGGCATCCGGCATAAAAATTTGCCAAATAAAACAAATAGAGCTTCCTGCAGTGGCGATCCCTTGTGATTAAGGGAGCAGCAGAAAGTTGCTTTAGTATTACACATCTATTTTACACCCTGCTTTACATCCTCACCATACACTACTAGACATCTTAAAAAAGGTCTAAGCTCCATATCCCACGACCATCCACCAACAAAGTGTGGAGATATCATTACTCACCAAGAAAGGAATGAACGAGCTGTAAGCCAGCTCAAGTAGTGGATTCAAAGTCAAGTGGTGCCATCCTATTAATGTGCTAATGTTTAAACTGAAGCTGCTGTCTCCCAATTGGGTGGTCCAATTACACAGTTAAACATACTGCTCATTCCCTGCTGCAAAAGCTACCTACAGAGGTCACACCCCACACCAACTATAACATCTACCTGTGGGCCCTTTACTCAGAGTTTCCCATGGGAGTGACAGCTAATCTCTGCCTTGCTTTCACTTTTACTTTGTGATCAAGTTCTGTTCATATGCATCCTTTAAAAAAAAAACAGTCATACTCAAGACACAAGGTGCAATCACTATCAATTAGAAGCACTAGATTATCTGATGTATAATCACAGATTAAGCCAAATTAAGTGAAGTTAGTAAAATTTAATCCTCTCAACTTCACAATATGTCTTACTGTGACAAACACAAACACAAAATCTGATTCTTAGATTTCCTAAAAAATCCTAAAAGTCAAACACTACCCTGAGTAACACCTGTTTAAAGTTGTACCGGTCACAGACAGAGGATCCTCTTGTTCTGAATGAAATGCAATGTCCACTTAAGAATGAAAAAGACCTGGCTTTCAGAAGTGAAATCTAAACTGCCTTGACTGTGGAGAGCCAACAAATAATATTTATTCAGAGATATGTAAATGTATATTTCTATAATCTTGCTGTGTAAATATTTGATCAATAAATGCATACACAAACACACTGACACACACACACACACACACACACACACACACAGAAGCTGCAAACCCTTTGGCTGAAGAATTCTAATGAATGTTTGCAGACAGAAGCAGTCATCTCTTTTTCCATGCCTTAGACAGTGAGCAAAATCAGACACACTGTACTGGACTATGGATTTAAGCATTTCCATTTTACATGCACACACAAGCACACGCACGCACACACACACACACACACACACACACACACACAAATATTTACTCTCTGCAAGATCTACACACAGTCACACAAGGACAGAGAGAAAGGAGAGATGAGAGAGATAGAAGAGGGGAAGAAGGAAGTTACATTTTTAATCGAGTGTTTCTTTTCCTCAGAGCAAAGTAGGGCTGAATACAAGGGGGTTAGCTGGTGCCAACACACACACAACACACTTTCTTGTGTCCTTTGGCAAATTCTTCTTTTTCACTCTTGCATTAAGTAAGAAAAAAGGGAAGAGAGTCAAAGTAGGAGGAGAGGGAGGAGGAGGAGGAAGAGGTGGAAGAGGGGGGAAAGGGGGGAAAAGAAGGGAAGAAAAGAGAGAGGGGAAGAGAGAAAACGTCCCTGCAGAGTCTTTCTCCCTTCCTGGAGCGAGTGAGGGCCCCTGCAGCGCCGCCTGTGTAATTTCCAGTGGCAGTGAATACAGGTATTAATAAAAGCCCCATGGGGAAGAGCACACAATATAACCCTACATTTTCAGGCATTATGAAAGGAAGCCCCCAGGGGTCCTCGGGCTCAAATTTCTGAGATGCAGGCATTGTAAAAAGACGCCCCCGGGGGAGGACCCCGCAATAGAAATCTGCTGAATTCAAAGCATTTCCAGAGCCCTGGTGGGAGCCATTACTCCCACTGGAGGGGAAGAGATTTTTTTCCCTCTCCTCTCTCCTTCCAACTGCTCTCTCTCTTTTTACCAAACATGTGTTGCTGACATGTTGACAGATTGCTCAGTGAGGTGTTTAGGTGCATGCACAAGGCATGTCTGCTGAGACACGAGCTCCATCCATCCCTCCCTCCCTCCCTCTTTCTCTCTCTTTCTGTCTCTCCCTCCCTCCTTCCCTTGCCAGTTCCCAAGTTCCATCCCTCCCTCCGACTGCAAACCTCTCAGCGCGCCCAAAACTGCTCCCATCCATATTTCATAAAGGAGAAACTAGGCTGAAAGAGAGAGAGACGGAGACAGAGAGAGGATGGAAAGAGTTTAGGCAGGAGGGAGAGAGAAAGGGAGAGAGGTGAGGGAAAGAGGAGGGAGAGAGACAGGGAAAAGAGGAAAAAGGGAAGATAAAGAGAGACAAAGTGGGATCAAGGGAGGGGAACAGGAGGAGGAGAGGACAGATAAAGAGAAATAGAGCGATGTAGAGAGTGGGAGAACTCTGCAGTGAAAAATGAACCCTGTGATGAAAAATGACTTCACAACAACCCTTCTCCCTCTCACCCCCTCCCTGCTATCCCTCTATCCCTCCCTCTACCTCTCTGCATGTTGTACCCCCCCACCCCGCCTCCCCCTCTTTCTACTTCTGCTGCTCTCCTCCCTCCATCCCCCTCTCCTCTGGTGCCGGGCTCCTGCTCTCTCCCTGGAAAACCTGAGCGGCAGCCAGCTGTGTCTGTGTGTGCGCTGTGCACTTGTATGTATGCCAAGGGCTTAGCACAGGAATCTTCGGGCCACCCCCGGGTACAGACACACAGAGGGAAGGAAAGGAGGGGGGAAGGAAGGAGGGAGGGAAGAGTGTGTGTGTGTGTGTGCGTGTGTGTGTGTGTGTGTGTGTGTGTGTGTGTGTGTGTGTGTGTGTGTGTGTGTGCATGTGTGTGTGTGGGGGGCAGTGGGGTAGAAAGAGAAGAGGGGCACATGGTGAAGAAGAGGGCAAGAGGGAGGGAGAAGTAAAAGACAGGAGCTAAGAGTATGGAAGCCAATTTTTTTTTTTTTTTGGGTGGGGGGGGTCATGAAATGAGTGAAACAACTAAGATATTTGGTCAACCATCAGCAGCTACTGGACTACAAACCCCGTAAGCATCATGCCGGAGAGCACGAGGCTGTAATTTTGTTTTACATTACACCCCTCCTTCTTCTCCCTATCTTGTAGAAAGTGATCTGTGGTTTTAATAAGAGTCTTGGCCTCACAGGACTCAGCTGCTATCCTGACGACAGACGCAGCGAGGTGCATGTGCTTCTCTGTGCTCGAGAGGGTGTTCCTCTGCGTGTGTGTTTGTGACAGCGGGTTGCGACAGACGGTGAGAGCTTAGTTGTGGGAAGACGTCCCGCGGGAGGCAAACCAGTCACCCAAGGGCCCATGCACTAACAGACACACTCTCCTCCCTGCTCCATGATGTTCTCCTCTTCCCTTACCCCTCTCTTTTCCTTTCCCTCTGCATTGCATGCATTACGTTTTCCCTCCACTTTCCATCCCTCTTTTTCACCTGTCTTCATTTAGTCCCCATGAATCCTTCCCAATTCTCTCCTTTTCCTCCCTTATTTCCTTCTTTGTCTCCTGCTCCCTCCCAGCTAGACAGGCTCCCTGGAAATCTCTGCTCACCCCCGCCGAGAGAGGAAAAAGAATAGACGAGAGTGCAGCTGTATGTGCTCAATTACCAGAGACCTCACAAATACCTTCAGAAAGAATATGCGCAGTGTCCCGCTCTCTTCCTGCATGTACACGCACAGCACACATACACCATTTTCCACCCACACCATCTCACCATCTAAGAAGCAACTAGCTGGGTTAATGACTTGCTATTTGTCACTGACAGCGCCAGTTTCCACCCCCCTGCCTTGACTGACAGCTCGCTCGTTTACTTGGTACCTACCTTCTCAACACTTCCTCCTCTCCCTCAAGTGGTTTTTACTGACATCTTTAACAATCTCTCGCCCTCTCACACTTCTCACTCACACCTAGCATAAGTGTGGATGTTGTCGACTATGTGTGTGCGTGCAGATCTGTGTGTGTGTGTGTGTGCTGGGAAGCTTTTTTTCTACATGTATCTTAATAGACAGTGGCCGCACAAACACAAGGCCTTCATAGCAGTTTTAATCTCTAAGCACATCACATTGACTGAACCTTGGAATGCTGTGGCCTGCAAGACAGCTTTTGGGTTTCCTTAATAGGATGTGGGTGTCTGCTTGTGTCTGTGTCTGTGTGTTCATGTGGCAGAGCAAGGCCAGAGAATGTTCTCCATTTGATCTGTAGGAGGCTTTTTTTTTCTGCTCCTCTTCTCCTCAGGGAGCCTCTGCTCCACATTCTGACTCCTACTGAGACCCATCAACACTCCCCCGACTCATGCTCTCAGTCTGTCCCTCTCGCATACTGTACACACACAGGATATAGACCCACATGTACTAAAAGTAGTCGACACACAGCACACATAAAAATATCACACACTATATACACCTCAGCAAGCAAGTTCACCCAGAGCCACTAAACCATGTGGAAGAGTTCAGAATATCAAGCAGTACTATCATGAAAATAAAACAATAAAGCGCTTAAATAAAACGGTGTCAGCTATTTTTTTTGCAGTGAAGAAATTCAACATAGAAACTGAGTGTTACTACTGGTAAAACAATATCATCACAACTATATGCAACAATATAATTACAGGGCCCGCTGAAAGAAACAACAGTATCCATTGAAACACACACACACACACACGCTGCACATCTTATCCACAATTCAAAGAGCAAAGCCGTCACAGTGGCTTAATCCTGCAGTGAAACAGAATAACAACAGTATTGTAATCGAGGCACGTAATCTTCATCACACACACACACACAACCAGCTGAGCTATCGGGCTCATGCACATTAATGTGGCATTACACTGACCAGATGTGTGGGGTCTGTGGGTATGTGTTTGAGTGGGTGAATACACATTTATGTGTCATTGATCTGTGCCACTGTGTGTGTGTGTGTGTGTGTGTGTGTGTGTGTGTGTGTGTGTGTGTGTGTGTGTGTGTGCGCGCGCGTGTGTTTGTCCAATTTCCACTCAAATTAATGGTGCCTCTTTATAGGCCTTCTGCTAGAGTGGCACTGAATTACTTGGTGCTTCACTCTCGCACCTGGGACCCATTCAGTGTTACAGCAGCAGCTAGCTGCTAACCTGGGACCCATTTGCTACAAAAGTATAGTTAGCATTACAGATACCACTGTGTGTGTGTGTGTGTGAGCATGTGTGTGTTTTGTTTTGTTTTGTTTTTTGCAGGGAACTAACCACTGTTCTTAAGCTAGAACCTGAAACCCACAAAAGGTAGACAAAATTTTATTCAATAATTGATATCTGACATTGTTGAAAACATGTCTACACAAACCTTTGGAAAGACTGGCGCTGAAGTCTGAAATGTTAAAATGTCATGTGGCAGAGATTCAGAGATGCAGCAGGCAGAACAGAATGAATTCCTATTTGTGGTAGGATGACTTTGGTCAAAAGCAAAATTGCAAAAAAAATACTAAAAATTGCATACTATTTTTCATTTGGGTTTTTATTTACCTCTAATGCAGAAGAGGGGTAAGGGAAGAAGAAGAGGAGAGCATCCTCTCTTTGGTCTTACTGGTCTTATTTTAGGCTAAAACCTCATTTTGAGTCATTCCTATATGTCCTGCTAAAGTTAATGCTGTACACCTTTTTTGCAAACTCACCACTTCCTGTTACCATTTCAAAGTAAAAATCCTGTTGCTTTTTAGTGAAAAGAAAGCCTTTAATTTTTTTTTTAATCAAACAGCAGCTGTGCAGATTTTTAAAGGACAAATCTGATAAAAATGAAAGAACCAAATATGACCCCTCTGTCATTTTTATAAAAGGACAATGCTGTACTGCAAGGCCATCACAATTTTAAATAGCTGGCCAACAGTACCAATGATTAACTTGACGGTTCAACCCCTGGCTGCTCCAGCCTCCACGCCAATACTTGCAATACTGAACTCAGAGTTGCTTCCAAAGCATCCATTTGAGTGTGAATGTGTGTGAATGGTAGATAGAAAGTACTTGCACATAGAAAAATGTGCTTGTTTGAATGGATGAATGAAGGCATGTTGTATAAAGAGCTCTGAGTGCAGAGGTAGAGTAGAATCATAAGAACCAGTGCATTTACCATCAACATTTAGTTTTCCCCTGACAAGTATTTGGGCAGTAGTCTTCAAATGTTTGTGGCAACCGTGCTCAAGTTCATTTAAGGAGACTCAACATTTAATTCTGTGATGTTTTTATTTAAGGAAACATAGTAACAGAGTTTAACCAAGAATGGAAACACTTTGACAAATTTCTAGGCTTTCGAAGAACTACGGCCAATTCAAACATTTCCCTTCCGTTGCTTTAAGTTGCATTTGTCCTCTTTTCTCTTTCTGGTTTTGAAGTTGCACTTTGTGTTGAAGCCCACAAAAACTATAATTCTAGTCTATTTTACCTACAGGACATTAAATCCTCTATCAAGAGCAAACACACTGTTGTCACATATCCAGTGATTTCTCAAAGAGTAATACTGAATGACTAATTTTAAGTTTGGTCTTCTATGTGTATTTTGATCTTTGCCTTCTTTATCTGACATAGTTTTAAAAAAAAATGCTGATGCAACGCTAACAGCAAGCTAACATCATAGCTAGCTACTTCTGGCAAGATGGTCCCATCTGTCACCCTCAACCAAGATGGCTGATGTCTGAGCTGTATGGTTTCTGCTTGGGGACAAACATCAAACTACATCAAACTACAAAATGCATGAACACATTACCTCTTTCATGCATATTCAGAGTGGCGTTTGTTTATTCCCGATAGTCTTTGTTTTATATATGTGTGCGTGTGTAAGTCCCATGCTCTGACTCCCCCGGGCCTCCACCAGAGAATTCAAAAGGACTCTTTATTCTTCATTTAGCCTACTCCTCAATAATAATCAGAGAGTCGTGGTCCCACCACGAACTTCATGCACGCATACACTCTTCTGCATGCTCACTTACACACACATAAGACAAATAAACATATACAGCTTTAAACACAACATCACATACCAACACAAAGTAACACACATGCACAAACCCCTGCATGTAAGTGCACACACATCCCGCCAAGCCATGGGATTACTGTGCAATCTCAACCACTCTCTCTCCAGGGAAAAACATGTTTTATTATTTCATTTCATTTCTTTCGTCTGTGCTACCTCTCACCCTCCCCTTCCTCCCTCAGCTTTCTCGCTCAGCAACATGTAACCCTCCCCAGACTCCTCTGCTGAAATCACAGGCCACATCCCGTGCTCTGACAGCAGCCCTGAGCTTCTGGCTGTGTGATACTCTGAGTGTGTACGCTGTGTGTCTGCATGTGACCTGATGTGGACATGTTAATGAATGTGTGTCTTCAATGTTGATTTTGACTTTAAAATGTGTTTTTGAATGAATGTCAGTGTGAGATTATTGTTACCTCACAGAGGCAAGCAGAGCAGGAGGAAAAACAGGGGCCTCACATCTTTTTACATATTTTCTATTGCACTACATTAATATAAATAAACAAAACACTGTGTTTGTGTTATTGCAACTTCCTAACCTGTATGTGAGACCCAGCACTAGGTGAAATTCTAGTGGGACTGCATGTCAAACCAGTGGGTAAATAAGAGGTAGATGAGGCAGGGGTCTTACCATCTACATTACACACTCTCTGGAAACACCATCTCTACCAGTTTAAACAAAAGCCCTCCACTACCCCTCCCTATTCCATCATCCCCCTATCAAAAGTAAACACACATACCCATAGACGCCAAGGGGAGACTGCCTTGCAGTAGCAAGAAAGTAAGTGTGTATTTGTGTGTTGGCCTGTTAAGGGAGTGTTTGGATTAATCTGGAGGAACCAGATGCCCCCGCTGCATTCCTTTCAACTCCTCCATTAATTACACCATTACTAATAACGGCCTTTGTGTGTGTGTGTGTGTGTGTGTATGTGTGTGTGTCTGTCCCTGTGGGGCACAGGCTATGGGTAGGTCTGATTCGCATAGCTATAGGTATTCAGAAATACTGCAGTACCCTTGCCACTCAGGAAGATTGGTGATTCTTCATGATGCACCTCAACAGTTTGATCTGTGTCTTAATCTGAAAGCACAGCACCCCTTCCTGCTGGAAAGCACGCAGCACTTTTAAATGTACAACAGATATGTTGATGTAATATGATAAATGAGTTTTAATTAGGTCCTGGTTGACAAGATATGGAGGATTAAGTGCACTATCTACAGGTATCTTTGACATATCACAAAGACACTGCCCTGCACTGCATTAATCGTTTTGTGATAAAGATTACTATCATGCAGTTATGAGACTCTGGACAGTTAAAATACAAAATCGCATTAACAATCTTACCAGCTGGGCAGTGGTTGGTTCTGTGTTCAGTGAGCTCAGCCAGACAGTCAAAGTCCTGTTGACAGTTGTCGCAGGTAAAGATGGACTCGTCATCTAAGTCGTCATCGTGATCTCTGTCTTCACGGTCGTCATGCTCCTCTTGTTCTCCATCTTCAGCACCAGCCGCCTGACTGTCTTTGGATTCCACCTCTCTGTCAGATGCTGGTACTTCTATGGATAAACACAACATAGGTTTGACTTTTGTTACTATCTACACATTTCGAGAGAGCTCCCCATAATGTTTATCATTGTGCACTTAGGTTGGTCTTTGTGTCACCCAATGTGATCCCGTTTAAACCGTGTTATTGTGCCCTGCGCTTAGACTTGCAGGTGTTTCTGGTGGTTTGGCAGCTCTTTAAGACTGAGCCAGTGCAGTGAGGTTTTCTGTTACTTTGTGATTATCCCACCACATTTGAAAAGGCAAATAAAATTTTGATTTTATTTAAATATTTCCAAAACTCAACATAAGTTATCACAGGATACTTTATGTTATAGACCTTACAGGATTAGTCAGTAGAATCACCTCTAAGAGACAGCAGTGTGTCACAGCATCATCTCTGTAATAATACAACACAGACACGGTTAAAGTCATAACTGGTTATCATTTATTGCAGCCTCAAAAGTTTCTGTGAAAAAAAACTTAAGGTGCATCTACTTGAAAAACTTAAGGTTACAACCAGCAGCCCTACATAATTACTGTATACTGTGTGTGTGAATTATCACTTTAGCATGTGACATAAAGTGTGTGAATGTGTGTGCCCTGGTAGCAGACAGCAGAGTGTGAGAGGGGACCAGTGGAAGGCTGCTTCAGCCCAATCCTCACTGCTCCATTGTGCCTCCATTTTCACACCTTATTATCACATTATAAACGCTGAGGATCCAATAGGACCAACACTGAAGACACTTGGCTTGAGAGATGATAGGAGAAGAGGGGAAAGGAAAGGAGGGGAAGAAAACAGTCCCATAAAACACTTATGTAACCCAGTGCACCAGAAGAAGAAAATACAATCAATCGACAACTCATTTAGCAAATATGATGAATGAAGCACAAACCACAGAGAAGATGCCAGAAAAAAAGGATAACCAGCAGGGATGCCCTGAGATTAAGAGCAATTTTTAAATGGTTGAAATAACGAATCTGAAAAACTTTGAGTGATTCAATGACATGTATTCCTTGTATCAGACTGGCTGTAGACAGTTCATGAACCTTATAAAAGGCAGAGCTTGAGAAAAGTTAAATCTCTGTTTCCAAATTTGAAGAGCTGTCCAATAGAGAATCAATAAGCTCCATGACTAATGAAAACTAGACTTATTTTAAGAGAGTGCAACTACAGGTCAAAATGATTAAGCTCCAAGTCAGTTTTGTCCATTAGGAGCCTGAAACATCATTTAAAGTGCATAAGCGATAGAAAGGCACTGCTCTGTTATAATTTGCTATTCTTGGCACTTAATTTCAGGGTGTTTCTATTAGAAAAAGTCTGACCATCAAAACTTAGTTGCCAGGTCAGCATTAGCACGTATGAGCAGGTACAATTACACAGCATGACACAGTTTTTTCTACTGTTACAGTAACAGAACAAGTCAAAGAACTAACTGAAGTATGGGTGTATGGGTGTAAGAGAGAATACCTGTGAGGGGCAAGTGAAAACTGAATACTCTGATTTATTATGGGAGAGGAAGGATGGGAAAGAGGGATGAAGGGATGAAGGGATGCTGGGAGGTGGGGAACGAGGGGCTGAGGTGATGTGGTGTTTGGGGGGATGCAGGAGAGGAAGACAGTGATGGAGGGAGAGATGGAGGAATAGATGAAGGGACTGGGAAGAAGTGAGGGAGGGTGTTGGCCATCTGTCCAGTGGTGAGAGCGCCGTCTGGCCAGGGAGAGAAAACAGCCCCTTGGCTGACAAAACACACGTGCACGCTCACACGCACACACCCGCATCCCGAGTATGCACACATACACGCTGCTCATTGTGCATATACGTACACATAAGTGCAGACATATCAGAAGCATACAAAGGGGTTATGTAAATAACTACACTTACATACAAATACATACTTGTGTGCATGCTGGAATTTAAATGTGTGCGTTGGCAGACACAACTCCAGATATCACCAGCGAATGGGAATTTTTAGAGCTGCCATTTCAGTTTTTCACATGCAAAATCCATACCACTTTTTTTGGAAAATTTGTAGAAAGTGAATAAAAAATGATGAAGGCTTCTCATTCCTATAAAAGGCATCTCATTTCGTTCCATACTGAAGCAAACTTTTTCATATATATTATCTGAACTGAAGTTTCACACGCATATTTTGGAAGAAAGCAAATATACACATAATACATACAATGTGCACACGATCCCTAGGGTTCCCTGATGCCAGAGGTGAGGGCAGAGCCAACTCTAGTGCATGCCAACACAACCTGCTGTCATAGCAACAGAGAAAAGAGAGATTTGTACCCCTCTTTCCTCATCACTTGCTTATTTTCTCTTTCAGTACTTTTTTTTTTTTTTGGTGTTTCGCCCCCAAATACTGTGCAGTGAGATAAAGAGAAAGATGGGTGTCAGAACAGATGAAGATAAAGGGACGAAAGGGGCCAGCAGGCGAGGTGGTTCAATTTACACATGGATCTGTATGGTCCTCTGCTCCCCACCCACCCCATAATTACGACTTCTCTTACGGAGAGAATTTGATGAGGGTGGGCTTCAAAGGGTGCGCTGTCGCTGTATGCTCCTGTTATAATCATTACCACTCTCAAGCAGACCTCCTGGCCCGGCCAGTTTGTGTGTGTGTGTGTGTGTGTGTGTGTGTGTGTGTGTGTGTGTGTGTGTGTGTGTGTGTGTGTGTGTGTGTGTGTGTGTGTGTGTCACTTTGTATACATTTGTGTGTTTTGTCATGAAGCAATGACTGTAATGTTGCAAGTAAAAAGTCTAAAACTGCAAATTCTCAGTAAGCAGTAAGTAAACACAGCAATCTTTTTTTTTTTTGCTGTCTGAGATCTACAAAAGCACAAAATTGTTGTTTTATTGACTCCACAGTGAAGCTATAGAGGTTTAAAAGTGGCATTTATGACAACATTCTATTCAATTTTATACTAATTTAGCAGAAAATGTTCTTTAACGTGTTTACAAAAGTTTTTCCAACCCAAAAATGATCAATGGAAGCAAGTAGAGCATTTTCCGAGGTAACTGCACTGTGATACTTTACTTTAGATCTTTTCTTCTTTGTCATTTTTCACTTAGTTCTTAAAACACTCGCACACCACCTTTCTCCTTCTCTAAGATACTCCACCCCAATCACACCACAAAGCAGCAGCAGGCCTGCCTAATGAAAGCAGGCAACTCCCATGGGTGCTTAGGGTACACAGAGAGATATATGTGTGTGTATGAGTGTGTGTGTGTGCACTAGGGTATTGATTGAATAGTATGACAGCGGTCCCTCGCAAATAGCATCTGTATGCCATCCACTTGCACTTTCTATGGCACGCACACGCACGCACGCAAACACGCACATACTGTGATATAGTTGTAGTCACTTATAGACACACAAATGCACACATATGAACACACTCACTCTACTGAGAACCATTATCTCTGAGTCACAGACGGTCTCTATGCCAGGAATAACTACACATTCTTTTTCTAAATCACACCACATACGCACACAAACACAAACCTTCCAGTCCCAAGCACAGGCACCCTGTTTTATTCTTATGTCATCCACAGAGGCTTGCAATAATTCCAGATCTTGTCCTGCAGTTTAACCACAGAAAATAAGAAAAATGCCAATTTTCCCACTAAAATGTACAATCTGTGTTTTATAAAAGGTAGCTTTCTATCAGTCGCAGAACCCTGCTGATTTTTATTCTCGCCATATAATGAGGGACTGAATCACACCTGGGATACAGTGAATGCAATTAAATGAAATTAACTAGCTAGTTGAATGGAACACCAGCTGCATTCTGGGTACCTAAAGATTGGATTTAAACCCAATGTTTGGGTGTGCGGGAAAAAAAATATTGAGCCTCTTTAGCATTCCAACTACCTCGTCTGGGCATCAATACAGACTTTGTGCTTAAATGTCACTATGGCATCTTAACCAGCATGTCACTATCACTAAACATTATCTATATTTTTGCTTTCTTAGATATTATTGCAAACTTGCATCAACAAGTATTAACCCAACCTAAAAATTAAACCTGTATTAGTTGTATATTAGGAGTGGATTAAAGAAAATACACCACAGAACTAGCACTATGATTGGTTCTAAATACATGGACTCACCTGCTATATTGTCCTATAAATATCTGACTTGATATCATCACAGAGACAATGAATCCTCCATCAGTGATATCCCAGTTTCATATTAACTATTATGGGCCATTTTTAATATAGTTTTCATTCACAGGCCTGATTGTGTCACAGCACATAACACCAGGTATGGATGGGAAGAAAAGATGTTTCTACTTCTTGTGTCTCTCTTGAGGAAAGGTAATAAGTAATATTCTTGGCTGTAACCACCAGCCTCAGTAACCCAAGGACAATGGGCTGTTTATTAACAGATAAAAATATAAATATATAAATGGATACCTCAGAAATAATGAGGTCACTTTGCATATCTGCAGGAAAGATATATCCAGGTGGTGTGTGTATGCAATGCACTGGTGTGTACGTGTGTGTGTGCATGTGTGTGCAGGCGTGCGTGCATGTTCTTGTGAACCCTGGGTAATTAGATAAAGCGAAGTGAATTAGCAGCGTCCATGGTGCAGAATGATGTTACACAGCCTAACCACGCCTAGCTGAGACCCACTAATCACCACTCGTTAGGCTCACAGAAGAGTATGTGTGGATGGTTGTGTGTTTTCATAGCATGGGTGTATTTGTTAGATTGTGTGTGTGTTTTCTCTCATTAACCACATTAAAATGACTTCATTGAGGTAATTAGTGAGTTAAATGATAATAAGCCATAAACATACCGGATAGGAGACAGAAAGACACACAGAGAATTGAGTCCCTCTCCCCTTGAAGAAATAGATATAAAACAAACAGAGAACGATGGATCCAAGCACACTCGGTGTGGACACACTGTCCTACAGGCTCGCTCTGGCACTGTTGTGAGCAGTTGCCAGGATGTGCTAGTCGAGACACAAACTGGAACACCAAAAATCAAACACACACAGTCAGCATGTTCATCCTACATCTCTATATATCCTGTGGGAAGAAAACTAGGGAACTAATGAACTCTGGGAAATGTTCCTGAACTGCCCCAGGGTGATAGAAGTGCACTGAAAGAGCGTGCCAGAGTTAGAGAGGGAGTTAAAGGGGAATAAAACATACTGTAATACTGCAAAGGTAAGGTAGTTATTCAAGTGTTAGATTTGGCAGCCAGGAGATGGTACTGTGGCCTGTCTGGGACACACACTCCCGCTCAGAGAGCTTGTTTCTGCCGGCCAAGCATGCATAAAATGCACACGCATGCACACACACACACACACACACACACACACACACACCTACCTCTGTCTGTGTATGCCTAAAAGAGGCATCAAAGGGTGAGAAAAAAAAGTGTGCATCAAGCTTCCAGGAAAATGTTTAGAAATCCAACATTTTCAATAAAAAAAGCTTTCACTCGCTCCACATCGCACTCTACACCGGATCATGATTCACAGGCACCTGGCTGGGTATCACCACATTCAGAAGAGCTAAAAAACAGCCATGAGATTCAAGTAAGACATGCATGACAAGATCTGTTTAGAGTGCCCAATGGGGAGAAGACTGCTCACTGCAATCAGAACATGAGTAATGTCCATTGCAGAAAGGTACCTTCAATAATAATCAGTTATTTCTAGTCATTTTTTTGCATGCATGCATGAAAAGTCCACGTAATAAAGAGTATGCAAAACACAACAGCCTGTGTAGCCACTAAGCAGGTTCAAAGCAAGTTCACAGAGCAAAGTTCTCTGTGAATATTATTTGCTTCATTTGTCACAGACATAAAGGAAAGACCTTTAATACCTTTAGTCAGAATTCAACATGCACATAACAAGCCACAAACATAGGTACTTGATGCTTAAATAGGCCTTTTGCAGGAGTGTACTCAGAGAGTCATCCAAGCTTTCTGCAAAATACAAGTGAAACTGTATTTTTTTGTTTTGTTTTCAGTGCCGTATTATATGCCGTGAAACGAACTTCCTCTCAGAGGAAATTCAATGATCCCAATTCTAAGATAAAGCCAGCCTAATTAATTATTAAGTTATGTTATTTTGTGTTAAACATTTTAGAGATGTCTTCTCCATTTAGTTTTATGGTACCATTCAATATTTATGTTGGTACACTACGTGGTGAGCTGTGTTTGGTGAAAGGTGGAAATTAATGCCAGTAAGAGGTGATGCAGAGAACACTTGAGTGAGAACATCCTAACAGGAGATGGCGACTGGCAGGAATTATGAAACCAGCGATTGAGCAATCTTATTTCACATTTTCACAACTGGTTTGTTTTGGAGGATCTAATTAGCAACTCAAAGTCTAAGGCCAGGGTCCTCAACCAGGAAAGAGTGGAGTGGCCACACCAGGTTGGGAATGAGTTGCCACCCTAAGTGGAGTAATTCAAGGTTCTTGTTCACAAGTGAGGGGAGAGTGGAGCAGAAGATTGATGGATAGACTGGTGCAGTGTCTGAAGTAATGTGCACAGGGTCAGGTATTCATATGAGACCTGAGGGGACTGGGCATGTCAACTTTCTTAGCCATTGACCAAACATCCTTGTAGAGTTGGTTAGTCACTCTGACACCTGGTCATGGTCATGTTGGAGCCTGCATTTTGTGGTGCCGTAATATTAACTTTACCAGACTTATGTACCAGTCAGGGTGTAATCTGTAGTACTTGCAGTGTGGTATTGATCCAGTGGGGCTGAAAACACGCCATTTTATCACTACAAAATGTAGACTGTGGGTTAGAACCTATGTGAGCTCCAAATATGGAAAAGACACAAAGAATGGTGGTCACATTTGGCAATAATTGCACACTCAAGTGCACACTGATACACACAGGCTGAACAGGTGCAGCTGGACACAACAACACAGGCCTGCTCTCTATTTCCCAGGAGAATCACTCCCCCACCCCTCTCTCACCCTCTGCCTCTTCTTTTTGTGAGTCCTAGAGTGTGTATGTGTGTGTGGGTGGGTGTATGTTAGGTGGCTATATTAAGAAGCTCATCTCTCTCGCCTCACCTCCTCCCATTTAGCTCCCACTTCATGTCCCTCCATAGTTTTCGTGTGTGTGTGTGTGTGTGTGTGTGTGTGTGTGTGTGTGTGTTTTTACAATACAACACCCCCCAACCCCAGAGGAGCTCTGCTGAACCACAGAGTACCAGTCACACACAAATACACACCGACACATGTTTATGCACACACCCACACAGACACACACCCACACACCCCTGGGATGTGCTGCCGTGAGGGAGAGCAGCACCCAACACCAATGTCTGGAAACAGGATGATGAAAGAGGTATTCACGTCACGGAAGGAAGCAACAAAGACACACAAACACACTGTTACAAACACACGGTACACTGGATATACACAGACACGCACAGAATCAGCCAGACATGCGATACAGACTCACACAGATCAACAGGAACGCATGCTCACAAACTAACAGCTGCTCACTTATTTGAATTTTTTTTGGTGCACACGTACACACCAACATAAATTAGACAGAAAAGGGCTGAATGCTGCAAAACAGACAAAAATACAGATGCACCGTGCACTGTCACAAGCAGACAATAAGAGTTCACACACACATGCACGGAACTGTTTTCCTGTGGTAGCCTTGGGGAAATTAAAACTACATTATGGACCTCCAGAGGAAAGTGGTGAGAGAGTGATGGAGGAAGAGGGAGAGAGAGGAAGCAAGAGAAAAGGGGGAGAGAAGGAGTGAGAGAAGGACCAGTGTCCTGTTTTTCTCAGCGCTGGCCATCATAAAGCTATTACAAGGAAGCAGGAGAAAAGTGATACAGCTTGCAATCTCTCTTCTGTGCCCGTCCTTTGTACTTAAAAATAAAAATAAAAAAATCACCTCACCTCCTGACATTCCTCACACACTTTGTTTGTCCTGACTGGTGGATGGAAGGACGTGTATTAAGCCCCCAACACATACAAAGCAATCTGCTTTTTTGGCCATCACTTTGTGGCTGATGGCTGGTTGCTAGCTCTGGTTGCATGTGTGGCCCGCTAATATATCTATTTCACACCCCATCATATTTCAGTCAATGATATCCTTTGTTCCCTTCAGTAGTCACTTCAATTATTAGCCTCAAAGTTCAGATTAGTTCAATCTGGTGACGTGCCACTTTGCTTTGCTAATTAACCACACCATATTCTGTTAAGGGCAGCACAGTGGTGCAGCTTGCATGTTCCCTCCCATGCCTGCATGAGTATTCTCCAGGAGCTCCAGTTTCCAAATACCATTACTTGATGAAATTCTAAATTGGTCTTAGGTGGTTTAAGGTATGGCCCTGTGATGGACCGGCGACCTGTCCAAAGTGTACTCCATGTCTCTCCCAACGTTAAGATGTGGCAGGTCTTAAAAATGGCATTTCTGTATCGTCTACAGGCTACAGATTTTCTTATTTTCCCAGTTTGAACCTCTGACTCTGACCAAAAAAATAAAAAAACAGCCATGCACCATCTGTACAAATGTATTGAGAAACTTGCACTGTTTGATTATGCTCAAACACGCTTTCCTAATATTGACACAGATCTGTCATCTGACAGGTGCAGGTAACATTTTCACTGTTCGGTCATATCTTTGTCGCCACACATAAATGAACACATGCAATAACGCACATTCACACAAAGACGACTAATAATG
This sequence comes from Pterophyllum scalare, assembly GCA_024447675.2. Lineage (NCBI taxonomy): Eukaryota > Metazoa > Chordata > Actinopteri > Cichliformes > Cichlidae > Pterophyllum > Pterophyllum scalare. Next base: position 27,666 of record JAMQGT020011134.1, read on the forward strand.
CAGAAGGTCTCAGTTTCAGCTTGGGGACCTGACAAATCTTTTCCATGATGACTCACTGGATCTTTCAGTATGTGGCGCTGAGTGTCTGTGTGAACACAGTAAGTCTGTGTGTGTGTGTGTGTGTGTGTGTGTGTGTGTGTGTGTGTGTGTGTGTGTAGACATGATTTGAGGAACACATGACTCAAGAGAAAGAGGACAAGTTCATCAGTGACACAGATTATTAACATGTGACCCTAAAGTGCACTAATTGAAGAATACATATCTCACGACTTCTTTTCTTTTACCTGAGACTGAACACACAAAGTTCTCAGACTCTTACAAAGGAAAAAAAAAAAATGCAGCTAAATACTCTTTCCAACTTTATCACTCATTTTCTTTCTCTATCCCTGGCCACTCTGCTTTTTTTCCTTCCAGCACACTGGGAGAGCCTGGCAGCAAGAGAAGAAACAGGGAGAAAGGGGACATGTTTTTTTTTTTGTCCCGTTGAGGTGTGGCAGAGGCAGAAGGTAGAAGGGAAGGAGGGAAAGGGGGTAAAAGGGGCACCTTTGGCATCTAATGAGCATTCTCTGGGGCAGAAAGGCAAGGGAAAGGAGAAGGAAAAAAGAGGGTGATATGTAGAAACGGGGAGAATAAGTTGGCTCAATGCTTTTCAAGTCACCCTCACACTCCCTCCGCCTTCTCTCCAGTGGGTCTTTCCACACTCTACACACATTTTCCAGAATAAGTCAAAGAAAGAATGAGCAAGATGGAAAAAGAGTGCAGAGGGGTGGAAGTTTATGAATTAAAAAGCAGGATAGGAAGGCATATTTCTCTCTTTGTTTTTTGCTGTCCCCATCCTTGTCAACACCATCTCTCAGGGAGCAAAGGAAGTAGGGCCTTTTCCCCCCCCTTTCTAATCTGATTTAGTAAGATATAGGCAGTAATGCTCTCTCCTCACTCCCTCCCTCTAACACATGCAAACCCATCCTAATGTTATCCCAAATAAACACTCAAAAGATAAAGGGACAGATAAAGACACAGAGGAAAAGAAAAAGAAACAAGGGACAGATAGGAAGAGACCATGCAGCTCATGCAGTGAAATGGAGAAAATGTGATGCAGAGGATGCCGGGACAGGGAATTGACAGTAAAATCCAAATTGAAAGAGTGGCTGAGTAAGGGAATATAGGACAGTATGTTTTTATGGTAGGAAGAGTTTGAGATAGGTGCGTGTGTGTGTGTGTGTGTGTGTGTGTGTGTGTGTGTGTGTGTGTGTGTGTGTGTGTCTGGGGACTTTAGCTTCCTGCAGGAACTGACACACACAGCAATTCTAGTGAGCCACCCAGGACCTCAGTCAGCACCCCCCTTAACACGCACACTTAGACACAGCCACACACTCACACGTACATAGACCTGTATAGTGGCCCCTGGAGGAGAGTTAGCACAGTTTTGAAAAAAATGGGGGTGGGGGTGGTGGGGGGGCACAAGTATGGGAGGGTTCAGAACGTCATAGACACCCCAAGGGTCATACTTTCCGATCCTCCTATCCCTGTAGAGCTTAACGAGAGATGGGGCAAGAGAGGTAGAGAGAGAGATAACTGCATATTTACCACATTCAGCAGTATCTTATGTCCCTGCTGGGATCTAGTCAGAGGAAGTGTTTAACTGTTCTCTGATGGGCTGCAAACCAGAGCAGAAAAACTAACTACAGCTGACAAACACCTACAGTAGTCCAGCTGTTTTTGCCATGCTTTGGAAAATGTGTATTTGATCTTTACTAAGCACTAATGACAACACTGAGGAAAATATCAACAACATTGTCATGCCAAGCTTAGCATATGGGTCCAGCAGCTGCATCATTTTTTTTTTTCACAGGAACCTTTGACTCATTTCAGCAGTTGTGAAACTGGTTCAGTGGAATTTTTAATACAAGGACATAACAAAAGGTATGATTTATGCAAAAAAATGACAAGAATTCACAGGCTGTAGTTTCTCAAATCTGATGTATTTTTGTTTTCACAATGTTATTACTGTTTGTATTCCTTATCACTTTGGTTGTGTTGTGAGTTAAAAAATAAGTGCACCCCTGTTTCTTTAGCATACTTACAGCGTTACATCAACCCTGCAAATAAGACTGGCTACAATAACAAGGAAGCTGTCATGAACCAAAGTGTTTTCTTAGGTATTCCCAGGGTTGGCCAGTAGGGGTGCTCGTGAAAAGCTAGCAGGGGAGGGTTCGAGGAAGAAGCAGAAAGCAGCTGGATGAATCTCATTCAACTCGTCTTTCTTTGCAAAATGATCAGGATTTTGCACTGTGAAACATTCAGGCAAGCTAGTCACGCCACTTCAGTGTGAAGGCTAAACAAGGGCTCTGCACTGAGGTACCACTCTAACAGCAGCACATACTAAAAGTGTAGGTTGGTCATCAGCTTCTGCTTTCCGTCGCTCTCCACTCTGCTTCAGTGCAGTTCTCCTGCAGAGTGTGCATCCGCTGTGGCCTGGGCCTCCTGTTGCCCCTATCTGCGCAGCAGACATCCCATGGCAGAGGATACAGGTTGGCAGGGACCAGCGGTTCCCCTTGTGAGACGTTTAAAGCACCCTCTACTCTGGGCTTAACTACCAACTGGTCAACACTGTGTGCTCCCCCCACCTTTTTTTTCCATTACGTCATTTGGTTTTCTAAAGTTTTTGACAATCCCCTGTAAAGACACACATTTTGTAAGGTTCTTCAAAGGCACAATGTTTGCCAAATTAATGAACAATCATGTTAAACATTCAATATTTCAATAACTGACCAAAATAATCAGGATCATAATTTTGCCATAATTTTTTTTTTGCCATAATTAATATGAATTATGATGATCAATCAGTGGAAAAATGATTGAGACTAGTAATTGAAAACATTCAGTATAGCTTAAATAAATATTAAACATATTAAATATGAATATTCATCTTTTATAAGCACAATAAGTGTAAAATCGGCATTATTATTCATGTCTCACATGAGCTTTGAAGAACAGCTGATTCTGGTGTTCATTTCCTATCAAGGCAAAAGGGTGAACAAGGATAACTTCAAATTTTCTTCTCAGTGTGGAAACGAGAGTGAGGAGGAGATGGATGAGGGGAGGGGACACACGGAAACTGAGAGGCTGGTTTAGAGAAACCACAAGAAAAACAAAACCCAAGAAAAGAACAAAAAGAAACTAGAAAAAGCTCTACCATTTTCGTCTTCCTCCTAGGAAATTGCCAAACCATGGAGGGTAGTGAAAAAGGCACACAAATCTCTCTCTCTCCCCCCCCCCCACACACACACACATACATTATCTCTTTCCATTCAGCCTGGCTCTTGAGACTGACTGCTCTTTCTAGTTCCAGTTTTCTTTCTCTTCTTTCTTGTGGTTTTTCCTCCACCTGAACTTTCACAGCACCCCCTCCCCACGCTGCCCCATCCTCCTCCTGTATTCACTAAATCTTCCCGTCATTTTGCTTTTCTTCTTCTCCTTGATATGACCGTAGTAGTAGGCTTTGAAACAGTTGGGTCCGTACATCTCTCCTATGAGTCAGACAACTGGCTGGAACTCTTTTACAATGTCTGTTTGTGTTTGTGTGTCTCTGTACACTGACCTGTCTGAACAGTTGATCCATCCCAGGTTCCTCCACACTCTGAAGACTCCCCTTCTTCAACAGCTATAGAAAAGGAGAGGGATGGAGAAAAAAGAAAAGAAAAATCAAATAAATAGTGGTTTTTAATTTTGTTTGTTTTTTTGTATGTTGCCAAGAAGAAGATGCGCCATAATATGTACGTGTTGACCGTAGGGTCAGAGACAAGAAACCAAAAATTAATTGATTAACTGGCAGCTATTTTGATAATCAGCTAATTAAGGGTGAGTGATCTGAAGCTCAAATCACAATTAAATGTTACAATATTTATTGTAAAAACAGTATTTATTGTTTTATTTAAAATATCACAATTTTAAATAAAACTTGTCATCAAGCTCTCTCTACAGCCATGAAAACTCTCTTAGTGATTATAATGGAGGTTTATAAATCTGTGTTTTCTCCACTAATCTTTTGCTATAACATAAAGTTATTTACTTTCTCTCCTCTCCTGGAGAGAAAGTAAATAACCACCATGTGTACTTACACTATATTGCCCAAACTATTCACTCACCCATCCAAATCATTGAATTCAGTTGTTCCAATCACATCCATGGCCCCAGGTGTATAAAACCAAGCACCTAGGCATGCAGACTGCTTACACAAACATTTGTGAAAGAATGGGTCGCTCTCAGGAGCTCAGTCAATTCCAGCCTGGTACCGTGATAGGATGCCACCTGTGAGTCACCAGTCAGGAAATTTCTTCGCAACAAAATTTTCCACAGTCAACTGTTAGTGCTATTATAACAAAGGTGGAAGTGACTTGGAACGACAGCAGCTCAGCCACAAAGTGGTAGACCATGTAAAGTGACAGAGCGACCCTGGCGCCAGCGGATGCTGAGGTTACCAACTTTCCGCAGAGTCAATCGCTACAGACCTCCAAACTTCATGTGGCCTTCTGATTACCTCAAGAATAGTGTAGAACTAAATGAGCTTCGTGAAATGGGTTTCCATGGCCGAACAGCTGCATCCAAGCCTTACATCACCAAGTGTAATGTAAAGCATTGATTCAATGCGCAGCAGTGAACAAAGCAATTTCCATAAAGACATGGATGAGCGTCTGGTGTGGAAGAATTTGGCTGGCCTGCACAGTCTTGATAGAACACGTTTGGGATAAATCAGAGCACAGACTGCAAGCCAGGCCTTCTCATCCAACATCAGAAACACACTCCTAAACCGCGTGGAAAGCAAAGGGTGGGTCAACATCATATTAAACCCTATGGATTAAGAATTGGATGTCAGTGAAGTCCATATGCATGTGAAGACAGACAAGAAAATACTTTTGGCAATATAGTGTATGTTTCACCATGTGCTTTTGGCCAATCTTATGGGAGACCAAAGGCTGAAGATAACTCCTTACCACTTATTTTGCACCAAGTGTGGGAGCAGTTAAGGACAAACACTGTAGAGTCTTTCACGGCATTTGTCTCTAAGCATGTTTATTCTCTGGAACACATGTACTTGAACTTGAACCTTAAAACAGACCAGGGAATTACCAAAACATGTGGCTACTGACAATGACAATGACCTGAGATCTTTCTGACACACTCGCACACATAACTGATCAAAGCTGGATTGTCATACTGACTTCCTGGGTACAACAGGAAGGAGGGAAGTACAGCTGGCACACAAACAGGAAATGGCTAGAGCCACCACACAATGGGATTTCCTGTCCACCCCCCCCCCCAATACACTGTGCCTCACTTCTCACTTACTCACCTCTGTCTCTGATCCTTCAAAATGTTTTGTTCTCATCCTGCTCTCACCAGTGACCTCCGCCCCACCAGATCTTTACACCTCTCCTCATACTCCTCACTCAATGTTCTCATCAGCTCCCTCTCAGCCCACCTCATCCTCACATCAAACCGGAGCCATAAGCTCAAAGTGTTCAAAGTGTTCTTCTTAATAGAAAATCAAAATATCTAACAAATAAGTACCAAATGTCTACAGATTCCTTATTCCGTATTAAAGTGAACGTGATTATGAAAGTGAACTGTGTGAGTTTTTTTTGTTACTTTTATAAACAGGAAAAAAACAGCAGTGCTGCACCAAAATCGTACCCTGAGCGAGAATTAAAATAAAAACCAACTTCACAGAGCATCTATACAAAACTTTAGCTCCTCCTTTTAACTGCAAAAAAAAAATGTCACAAAGAGATAAAGATGAAATCTCTGTTTCTCATACTTTTCTCTAAATGTCCACTTGCAGAGGTACACTGAGCAGAGAAGGCCTAAGCTGTAACGCTGCGTAGCAGCGGCTAAAATCAAAGTGCTGTCCTCAAATGTGCGTGACATTTTTCATACTCAAGAGCATTTGCTCTAGTAGGGTCTAGTATGTTCTGTGAAGTCAGAAAGCTGCTGCTGAACTAAGATGTGTCCATAAATTCAGCCTGGAATCCATCTCAAAACATAAGCCATGGGGATTACTTTCAGCCATCCTCAGTGCTCATCTCATTTGAGAAAGAAAAAAAAAAAATTACAAGCCTGCAAGTCTCGAGCATTTGGATCAAGTCTTCAACAGCCCTTCGCGTTGCTGAGGCTGGAGCTGGTTCTTAGAGCCAGATGTGGACCACAGAGTGCTAGCAAACTAATGGATCCCTGGATAAACACATATGCACACACAGACATATGCACAGGAGTCTGACGTGAAGACTGTAAGTTTGCCTGAACAGAACACTGCACACAGAGAAACCTCCCGCCATAGCTAAAACAGCAGCCAAAGACAGCAGACAGAAACATATGAGGGAGGTTATGAGAGAAGAAAACCAGAAGAAAAACAAAGTACTTCCTCTGAGCTAATAAAACAGCTACCTCAAAATTACCTATAGCATTACCTCCTAACTGAAACATCTAGTGGATTCATGATTATTTAAAAGTAATCTGAGCTGGAAATTCTCAAATTTTGGACTCTTCAGTCTTAATTCTAAATCACCTTGATGTCACATGGCCTGGACCAGAGCGCAGCACACATCTCAGCACCCTGATAAAACACTGCTATCTCAGTAACTTTAAGTGAGACTGTGAGAAAGATGAGATTCTTGTTTAACCTACTTGAATAGGGAGACATTTGCCGCTTACAGGCAGAGATTTGAATCAAAGGTTTTGGATTCTGACAATCGAGGTTACCTGCTGTGGCCTCCCTTTGTCTGAGCTGGGCTTCCCCAGATCTTGTGACAAGACTTTTTTTTTTTTATAACCACAAAAAGATGACATCATAATCAAAACCATGTTCCTGTGGTAGTTGGGAGAGTTTGGGATGTTATAAAAAGACCTACTGGTAACTTTGCCTCAGATAAAGGCCCATTTCTCCTGATGAGACTGTGGGGAATACAGTGTGTTTCATTAGCCAAGCACACATAGCTTTATTTAGATTCCCATATCCTCTCTCTGTCCCCCTCAGAGACAAACACACCGTTACTGTGAACCCTGTACACACCAGGGGGTCGTCGGGGGGTGTATGTGTGCATTTCTATGAGAAGGATTAGGGATGCTTACAGATACATATGAGTGTGTAGAAGTGTGTATGTTCATATGTGCAAATATTTGCACCTGTAGCGTGGGTGCACCATTAAAATGAAAATACCCACTTACAAACAGATCTCCGTGTCAACATTATTATATTTGGTGAGTGATGTGTGTCTGCGGAGTTAAAAATGTAGCTATCAATGCATCCAGTTAATGCGGTGCTCCATCTCTTCTCTTCCTGCAGCACATCCTTTCAAACTCTCTAGTTTGAAAAAATAAACATAAATTGGCACAGTGACTACCAGTTTCCTACAGGCGCTAATAAAATCTCCTGTTAGCTATAGGTTATCAATTTGATTATTATTTTCATTACAGTTGTATTTTTGGCAAATGAGTTCCGTCAGAGACGCTGCTATTTGCAGAACTTCCCTTTAACAAAAGTTCAGAGACTCATTAGTGGGAGAATCTTGCACAGGTTCATGTCATTTTGTACCAGTTAATTGTGATACTGATTTAAGATGCTATCACCAAGTAACATGATCACAGTCAAAAGTATACAGACACTGGCAAGAAGGCAAAAATGACTGAGACAGCAGACGACTAAAGATCAAACAATCCGACACACTCCAGAAACAAAAACACAAATGAAACCTCCTGGAGCACATGGGTGAGTTTTGTGTGACAAAATGCATGGAGGAAGATTCTGGGAATCCTTGGAGCAGCTACACAAACACAGACACACACATACACACAATATTCAGCTTTGCTCTTGCTGTTATTTCTGCTAACCTCTGAGACACCTTGTCTATGAGTCTATGTGAATGTTAGCTGTGTGTGTTTTAGAAAGGACACCTAATGAGTATTATAAATAAGAACACCTGTTTGACTGCATGAGTATAAACACAGAATATTGGTTTTGATTTGGCAGCCTGAGCACTTTCTACAGATTGGGTTATAAATAAATACAGTAGCTGCAGAAATCTCACCTGGTTGAGCAGGTGACCCACATACCATAGGCTGTCCTTGATGCAGGGGCCTGGGTTTGAGGCCACCCTCACACTATTTCCTGCATATCATTCCCCCTATTCTCTCCCCACTGCCCATAAATAAGTCCTTAAAATCAGAAAGGGCAAAAGGGTACTGAGTATCATCTACAGACTCACATGTACGCCAGCAGACTACACAGCCCTGAGAAATAAGCAGATGTAAACACATGCATAACACATATACAAGTGCTGACATGAACACTAAATGCTGCTACATTACAACAACGGCAGCACAAAACTACACAATTCTCCTGACTGCATTATAATGGGGCTGTCACGGTTCATTAGCCAGTCAAGCATGCAATTATACCAGGGTGTCCACAGTGACAAAACATACACACATTTACATGCGTACGCAACACATAGTTTCACAATATCAGAGTGTCCAGGTCAAAAACCATGCAGACATTAGACAACAAAGCATTAACATTGTGATTAGTCTGCACAGGCTGAGATTGTCTGGGTCATGGAACCTCGGTAAACATTTGCAGTCGTGGTAGCTGATTGGTCAACGCTCTCAGTTTCCAGTCATAAACTTGGGGGTTGTTGGACGCTTAATTAACCCTCTCTGCTTCAAGGGCACCCAACTCCACTCTCTGACACCAGCTTCCTAACAAGTTAGGATATTCAGAAACACGTTTTTATGTGACAAATAAAAGCTTGACATTCCTGTGCTTTTTTTTTTTTTTTTTGGGTGATCAAACAGCCGTACAGCTCGGGAATGTGAGATCCGTCTGTAGTGTCTAATTTAGTAGTGCACCGCAAATATTTACACGTGTTTGGAAGGCAGACTTAAAATTGCAGTAATGTGAAGTATACTTGTTTAATACACATTTTTGCTCTATCCGCACCCAATCAGTCAAAGATCAATATTATGGGTTTATCAAATAAAACAATGAGTGCCTGTGTTGTCGTGCTCTGTATTTCAGTTTTGCACATCTCAGATTAGGAGAGCAGGAGAGGAGAGCTGCTAAGTAGAACAGTAACAGCAAAAATGAAGTTATGCCTCTGCATCATGATCATTTTGTCATAAACAAATATTTACACAGTTGTTGTCATTAATTATCCACAAGCACACACAAACACAGACACACTTCTACAACACAAAGCAGAACTCCTCTCTCATCACTCCTCTCTACATCCATCTTTCCTCTTATGCTGGCATCTTCTTCCCCCCCCCTCCCTCTCATGTTTACTTTTCTATTCTACCTTCACTCGTTCAATATTTTCCTACCACCTTTCTTTGCCATTCTCGCTCCCCTTCCTTTAAGTGATTTTTTGAATGCTCTTCCTTCGTGCCCTTTTCTTTCCCTCTTACTGCATCACCCATTTTTAATTTCTTTCCTGTCCCCCTGTCTCTCCTTTCCTTTATCTCTCTTCCTCGCTTCCCTCTGCATCTCCTCTCTCCTACAGCATACCAACTTGCTTCCCTTCTATCTTTGTTTCTCCTTCTCTTCTGTCCCATTAAAGCAGTTCCAGCCCCACAAAGCAAATCCTTTGTCTTTTTTCCTCCTAAACAACACATGCACAGTATCAGGGCCATTTATTCCCAAAGCAGCCCAAGGCTCTGGTGTTCCCAGATCTCTCTGACGAACGGGTCACTCTGGCCAATCATGCACCGGCCAGGCAGCCGAGAGAGGCGGGATGTGGGTCAGTCTGGCCAATGATAGGCAAATTTGTTTCCCACAGGGGCAAGCTGATTGACAACTAGTGCTGGACAGAAGTCAAGAGGGTAATTGTCATCTGACTCTCTCCCTCTCTCTCTTTATCTGTCCGTCTCTCCTTCTCATCCCAGACACTCATTTTTTCTCCAACCCTCCACCCTTTCTGTCTCCTCCTTCTCCCTCTCTTACTTCCCCTTTCCAACTCACTTCCTTGCCCCCACTCTTCCCCACACTCCCATCATTTTCCCTACAGCACCAGAAGGACTCTCTCATTGGCTGCCCTCCGTATCCCTCAGGAACAACTTGGTGACGCTACTGGCCGAGGGCTGATGCCAATCTACATCCCCAGCACGCCCCTCGGGAGTCCCCCAAACTTCAATGGCCTGTGTCAAACACACACACACACAAACACTACTAGTCAGGGGACAGGGACAGAAGCTGATTAACCAAATACTTTTATCAGCAGTAAAACTGCTCTCTCTGCCTGCCTGCATTTTGAACAAAACAGCCTTAAAACACATAAACACACACAGACACACATCCCAAGCACTGAGCCATTGGCCAGAAACGCCATGCTAGTCTGAGGTTTGGGACTCTGTGTGTGTGTGTGTGTGTGTGTGTGTGTGTGTGTGTGTGTGTGTGTGTGTGTGTGTGTGTGCACGCGTGCGCGCACATGTATGCTTTTGTTTGTGAGAGTGTGTGTAAAGGGACAGAGTTAGCAGAGGGCTTAGATGGATGGCAGAGAGAAAGAACAACAACCACACAAAGCCTGGCGGACAAGCTCCATCGCCCTCTCTATCTTTCTCTTTCCGTTGTCTCTTTTTTTTCCTGCTGTCCATCTCTCATGTATTTCTCTCCTTCTCTTTCAATCCAAAATGTTTCTACTATCTGATTTTGTTTGATAGATTATGACATTCTCTAAGCTTCAGTGATCATTTCTTCTTGCAATTCTTTCCTCTGTACTTACAGAAGTCCCCATCATCACTCTCTTTTCTTTCTTTAGGTACAAAGTCACTGCGATTGTAATCTCTATCAACAGATTCTGCATATGGATGTGTATAATCTGTAGGATTGGGCAGGTTTGTTGATACTGGAAGCATTCTGGTTTCTACTTGTCATCCGCTTGTAGTCCCACTTCTACTGGCTGCTCAAGTCTGAGCCAGTTTGGTTGCATTCACGTAAACAGGCCATATGGAGCAAGTGCAAATGAGTGATACTATCTGCCAAAATGCACCGACAGCTATAACTGATGCTTTTCATCAGCTTTTTAAAATTTAGCTGCATTTTAAAACAATAAGCGGTGGGGGAAAATAAAAATCTTTGCCCAGATATTTGCTGGCTACACCTGAAACTATGATTAGAACCCAGAAACACCAGGCTTATCTGAGGTCTGGGTCAGGAAGCAATTCACAGCAATGTGGTGACCATAAAAACCACAGAAAGTCAATGACATTTGGTGACTTCAGGCGATGTGGGGTGAAATAACTGGTGGTTTAACCTGGGGTGGGTCCCAAGTTCAACTTTGTTTCAACTTCGAGGTGAGCGATTGAACTGACTAGCGGTGAGAGTGGAGAATATCATTGATTGACATATAGAAAGGATGCAAATGCGTTACTGTGTTACCTAGGCAACCATGTCACTAAGTGACTAGCCATCAGCAACAAAGTGATGCAGAACGAGTGAATCACTTCCTGTGTAAATGCCCCTTAAGCCAGCGGTTGCCCAAATGAGCCACAGTCCAATGTTCCAAATATCCCAGAACTTAATCCCAAATATTAAAACAATATAACCACACACGCTTTCTTTCTGTCACCTGTGCATGAATAAGCACAATCTCTTAAGGGCTACTGTAAAAAGTTATATATATATATATATATATATATATATATATATATATATATATATATATACTGTTGTAAGACACATCCAGAAGAACCTAACTAACATAGTTCTTCAAGTGTAAGATCTTCTTATTTTATTTTTTATCCTGTAATAAAATTCACACATGAACACGATGTGCATGAATTCATCTGTATAACAAGGCTTTTAAGGGCTCCCTATTAGTACAACAAATTCACTCTCAACACAAGAGAGCACAACACTCATTTTCACACACACACACGCACACACACATACAGACAAGCAAAGAGCTGATGTTCAGGGCCAAACAACACAGCTTGAGATTAAAGAGCCTCTCTGATCTGACATTTGTTTTTCTGTCTGTCAGAGAGAATGTGGCGGGAAGAGGAATCGATAGCAGGAGAGACGTGTAGAGGAAGACAGAGAAAGGGTAGGAAAGTGACGAGTAAAAGGGAAAACTATGTAAAGAGGAGGATAAAAACACAGCAGAGAAAGAAGGAAAAGAAGGTGAGGGAAGAAGAGAGAAAGGTGAGACAGAGGTGAGTAAGAAAGCACTAGTGAGGAAGGACGAGAGGTGAAGGAGGGCAGCGAAAGGAAACCTAAGGAGTAGGACAGAAAGAGAAAGAGAGGGCAGGCGGAGGAGAGGGAAAGCATTCCTCTGGAGTACCCTGACTCTAGGGAAGGCTCCAGAAATAACTGAACTAGAAGTTTCCCCAGCAGCTTCCACTCACCATTACAGACTGGTACGTACACACACACGCACGCGCGCGCGCACACACACACGAACACACACACACACACACACACTCACGCACACATAAGTCACATAAAGGTACAGAATTCACCGAGATGAGACTGAGCTCCAAACAAACTTAAATGCTGTCAGGAGGAGATGGAAGAAATTATGAGGTATAGTCCATGCATATTCACACATACACACACATACACTACATGAACAATAAGAGAAGACAGGGCTGGAGGGTGGAGGGGTACATAATTGCCTTCTCTTGTAGTACAGGCTCGGGAGTGCTCTTTGACTGAAGACACCAATTTCACGCTAAGGCATTATTTAGCTTGATACAAACTTGATTAGGCTTTACAGGGGGAGTGAGAGAGAGAAAGAGGGAGGAAAACAGAGACAGAGAGGAGAAGGGAAATAAACAGCTTTGTGTCATACCGCATCGCTGGCGGACAGATTAACTCGCTAGTCACGCTCCTTCTGGGAGTAACAAGAAAAATATACACACAGCGCGTGTGCGCTCGGAGCGTGGCTGGTTGTTTGTTTGTTTGAGTAGACATATAATCAAGCATCTTATAAAATGTACTTTCCATTTTTTGAAACAACCTCATTTTTAAAGGACTGCATTTTTTTCAGTTTAATATTTTTGCAGCCAAAATTAAAACTATAAGTTAGACTTTAAACTAATTTTCAAATAGTTAAAAACTGGACGTTCCATCTTAAGTTACAATTTACAGTAGAACTGTCCATCCCGATAGTTCCCCACTACTTCAAGAAAAATTATTAAGAAGTTAAAGTCTGGTAGTATATTCTAACCAGTGAGCAAAATATTTTAAAGATAAGCAACTCAGTGCTAAATAAGATGGAGAATCACTTTTAAAGTGAACAAAAACTATGACCTGTACTGTCAATGCTCCAGCCTATATTACGTTCATACATGCCCAAAAAAAGAGCTGCACCTGGAGGATCCAGAATTTAGTCCACAGAACTTTTTAAAGGAGCTAAAATGCTCCTTCAGATCTTTTATTGCCTGCATTCCCACTGTAGTCCAAATACCCTCATATAGTCCCCTAATGTCTACAGGAGTCATTTTTGGCACAACTGTACAATAAACTGCTCCTCATCAGCCCATTATGTTGTATTATACAGAAGAACAGATAACCCTGCCAAAAGAGTAAGCATGTAAGAGATTCTAAATCTCTAAAACTGTGTATGTGTTTTATTGCCTGATTGTTTTGTACTGTCTAGTGTTACTGTTATGTTTCCTTCTCTTTGCATGTTGTGTTAAACCCAAGAGAAGGTGGTGGAAGGGCATGAGTCAAATACAGGACCATCACCCAGAAGACTGCGTTTGTGTCCTGTGTAGATCTAATTCTGTTTTGTTGCATATTCAGTTAGTTTCATATTGTTTATGGTTGCTATTCAGATAGATTTAACCTCATAGTTTAACCTTACAAGTCTCCTTTCTGCATTTACTAGATTGCCAGGGTGACAAGTTCTCATGAATAGACCTTAAAAATGTCATCTCACAATTTTACAGTCTTGTTTGTTTTCTGGGGGGGGGTTTCTGTTGACCAAAGTTGCCATTACACATTTTGCTGTGACACCACGCAGCAGTGTGCCAACCTTATTTTACAAGCTATTCTCAACATTGATCAAGACATGACTAAAGTGGACCGGATGAAATAAAATGTTGCAAGTTTTCGCTCAGTCACATATGTTGAGGGCTTCAGGCTCCACGTCCACAGTTTCAGAAATTTCAGAAAGTACTACCCACTTAGGGAGGAGTTTTTCCAGGGCAAAATTTTCCCAAATCCCAGGGGTGGAAAAGCAATGAGGTTCTCCAAAGCTTCTTATTCCCTGGCAACAACGTAGCTATAGAGAGCCTCAAGGTTTATTTATTCACAAATAAAATTTTAGACATTCGAGAAAAAAAATATTCACAGCTGTCCCACAGACTTATCAATGAGTACAGCAATTTTAATGACTACTGATATTTAGACTCTATTTCCTATCGAGCTTTCCAAACTAACTGCAATAATTTCTTCCTCTAAATTATCAGCATGTCTATTATACCCCATTCCTGCAAGACTGTTCAAAGAACGCTTAGCATTAACTAATGCTGCATTTTTAAATATGATTTATTTATCTATATCAATAGAATATGTACCACAGGCTCAAGGTGGTTGTAATTAAACCACTACTTAAAAAGCCTGGATCCAGTTGTTTTAGCTAATTACAGACCAATCTCCAACCTTTCTCTTTTTGTGAAAGGGTAGTTGTCAAAACGCAAACTGATTGTTTGCGGAGGAATGGTCTATTTGAGAAATTTAAATCAGAATTTAGAGTTCATCATACCACAGAAATGGCACTACCGAAGGTTTCAAATAATCATCTTATGGCTTCTGACAGCCAACTCATCTCAATATTTTACTACAGAGATTAGAATAGACCATTGGTATTAAAGGAAATGCACTCCAGTGGTTTGAATCATATCTAGACTCCAATTTGTGTATCTAAATGGGGAGCCTTCTTCACAAAAGAAAGTTAGTCATGGAGTTCCACAGGGTTCTGTCCTGGGCCAAATTCTTTTGACTTTATACATACTTCCCTTAGGCAATATTATTAGAAAACATGAGGCACCAGGGTGGCTCAGTGAATGAACAGGCAACCATGTATGCCACATGTCTGTGGTGTGGGTGGCCCAGGTTCGTGCCCAACCTGTGGCCCTTTCCTGTGTGTTTTACCCTCTCTCTCTCTCCCCACTTTCCTGTCTCTCTTCACTGTGCACAATTTTCTCATATTTTCTCAAGCACTTATCTTTATCTTAAATACATCATAGTACAATAGAGCACTTCACTCACACACTGCAGGCTTATTTGTGGTTCTTAGACTTCATCAAAGTAGAATGGGAGGCAGAGCCCTCTGCTATCAGGTCCCTCTCCTGTGGAACCAGCTCCCAGTTTAGGTTCAGTAGACAAGACACCCTCTCTAGTTTTAAGAGTAGACTTAAAACTTTCCTTTTTGATAAAGATTATAGTTAGGCTCAGACTGCTGCAGGACTTTACGTGATAGTCTCTTCTTCTGGAAAAGAGTGCACTGATTGTTGGGGTTTTTCACCAGAATAGTGCAGGGTCTTTACCTTACAGTAAAAAGTGCTTTGAGGCAACTGCTGTTGTGATTTGGCACAATATAAATAAACCTGAACTGAAGTGAACTGAAGTGAATTAAAGGACAAGGCTACAGGTAATTTCAGCTGAAGTACCACAGTCATTGTTCTCTGGTAGATTAAATTTAATGGTTTCGAAAGCTGAGATGACTAAACAAGAAATGCATTTACAGATATTTGGAGAATATCTTCAACTTTCCAGAGAAGAGACAGAAGAGAAGAGAAGAGAAGAGAAGAGTTGAGTTCTAGTCACTAGACTGCTTATCAACTCTGAGACAACTCTGAGACAGTACTCCTGCATTTTTAAAATTCGCCAGACCAACACACACCTTGACACCAATCTCACCATGCAATCTCTTATTCTCTCTGCTGTATCAGTTTCCCTCCAATGCAATCTGCCTATTTCATTCTGTCATGATGCAGACATAAAGCTTTTATTAGAGGCCAGACATACAGGAGAAGATCTCTGCAGATCTTTCAGCACAATACAAGTAAAGTCACCCTGACTTTGCTGTGCACATGAGCTCCAACTTCTGCAAGTCTGGATTGAAATTTTCAGTTCATCTCAAGCTTGTACTTATCCACTGCCTCTGAATTTTCCAAAAACTATTTCTCAAGTGACAGGGTTTTTTTAATTTTTTTTAAACCAGTAAGTGGGGAAAAAAAATTAGGCTTATCTAATATTATAATTTTAAGTTACAAAAGCTAGAAAAAAACATTAAATTTTCTTTTAAAATGTTTTTTTTTTACTGTATTTGTTAGTATGGAGTCTTTTTCACCCTCGCTGTCTCGCTCTTCCACTTTCTCCTGCTCTCACTCACTCCATTGTAAGTCTCACAGCAAGATGCCCTTGCCTTTTGACTGGGAGGTGAATAGAAAGGAGTTAGAAAAACCAACTGAAGACTCCAGCACTAAAAAGAACCATTGGTAGGTCTATAGTAGAGTGCACTACAAAGGCCCAGCAGAGTGTTTAATAAAAAGGGAACACA
Source organism: Pterophyllum scalare (assembly GCA_024447675.2). Taxonomy (NCBI): domain Eukaryota; kingdom Metazoa; phylum Chordata; class Actinopteri; order Cichliformes; family Cichlidae; genus Pterophyllum; species Pterophyllum scalare. Next base: position 44,231 of record JAMQGT020011134.1, read on the forward strand.
ACACAAGCAGCTTGTTCTGTTGAAGGCTCCACGCTCTGAGGACAATGCACATTAGTCTGGGTCCAGGGTGCATGTGCGGCTGTGCGTCCACAGACAAATACATAAGTGTGCAAATGGCAAAAGGCAAGCTCGCTAAAGAAAAAAAAAACACATCACAAGAAGAAAAAATGGAGGATGGTTTGCGTATTAAAGAATAATATATGTTAAGAAAAATAGAAACCTTAGCGCTATCTCCGAAAAGCATCAATGACACTATGAAGTAAGAGAGCTCTATGAGAATTAAGAACAAAAAAGAAGACTGACTTGACCTGTGACTTTTAACCTGTCCTAAAGCTCAACCTCAGAGGGTTATGCAAGGTCAGACCTGGAGACGCAAGGCTTAATCACACACACACACACACACACACACAAACACACACACACACACACACAATGAGTCCCCTCGTTTCCCAAAAGTCATCCTTCCAACAACAGTGTGTGTATGTGTGTGTGTGTTAGAGAGAGAAAAAGGAAAGGCAGCCCAATAAATATATTATGCATCAGCCAGGTGTGCAGAGGGGCACTGCTAATTGCCCCCACCACTAATGTTTAATGTACAGAATACGAAGAAGTAGGGGGGGGGGTGAGATCACAGACGGAAGGAGGTTGTTGGAAGGCAAAGGAGAGGAGAGGAAGGAGGTAAGGATGCTGAAGGAAAGGCAAGGAGGACTGATAAGCGAGGTAAGGAGACCGTGTAATTCTGTGAGAAATGATAATGTTAATATTCCTGCTCTATGCCAGGTCCTCATAATGCTTCACAGATATCACAGAAGCCTAATGGGCATATTGATTGATAAGGAAATTCAGCTTATGTCGCTACACCACTTAAATAACCAATAAGCTCCAACTAAGACAACACAAACTACAATACAAAAGACTATTCAAACACTGCAAACCCTTCAGAAAAACAGAGCAGGCAAAATAGTCAGTGCTGAACAAAGAATGAGCCTATAAGAGACTGAAAAAGAAGCTTAAACACACATGCACACACAGACTTGTAGGAAACTTAGAAGGGTTCAAGTCCTATGAGACTATCTAGTGGTGGGGGGATACAGGCTTGGCAAGAAAGGTCTGGACTCTGTGTGTGTGTGTGTGTGTGTGTGTGTGTGTGTGTGTGCGTGTGTTTATGTGAAGTGTGTCTGGTGTGTGTATGTGCATGTGTATAGTCACACCAGCATCATCTTTCTCTTCTTAAAAGCTGAGGGCATAGGCATGCACCAAGCTCAGCTACTCTGTCACACACACACATACACACGCGCGTGTGTGTGTCTCCAGAGGGGTGGGTGTGTGTTAAGGTCCAGTGAGTTCGCAGCTGATAAACGAGGCTAGCTAAGCCGCTACAATGGCACAGTCCTGGCCCATGACGCCCCATTCTCACACACACACACACACACACACACACACACAACCAACCAAACCAGGCTGGCTGCTGATAAGGAGTTGTCACTGGCATACACACACCTCACTGAGGGACTTCACCGTTTCTAGACACACAGATGACTTCATGCACGCACACTCACGTGCGCGCACACACACACACAAAAACCTAACCAAGCCTACCAGATGACAAGACCTTCTCTCATGCATTATTTTTCAAACAAAAACGTTTAAGTCATTAATCACTCACACTTCAGTGCTGTACACAACTTGTAGGTGTCGTGAATTGTAAAAGACACACACTGCTATAACAAAGGTCCAACGTGAGAAACAACACAATACATGCATTAGACAAAGTAACCAGAAAAATAGAAATGGTAATATGTGTAGAGTGTAGCTGCACACTACAACGGTAACAACTGAAGCGTGATATTTCATTTAAGGAGGAGCAAAACTACCAACTAATCAATCAACATCTCTTTGGCAGTGTGCTATTTCTCCATTTAAAATTGCTATACAGGATTATATTATATCAAGATGGTTGGGGTGCCCTAATTCTGGCATCGCAGTGATATTGATGTGTTCATTCTATTTTGTTATTTATTTCCCCTTTTAAGACATAGAAAAAAAGAACATTTTTTATTACAAAACAATAACCAAACAGACATCGTTCAGCTCTTCATCACACCATTTTTGAGCCAGGCTCATCAGTAAATGTCACCTGATTTACTGATGAAGCCAGTCAATAAGACCGATATCGGCAAGTACGAATATCAGTGCACCCTTATTTCCTTTCCTTAGGTTCTTTTATATGACATCTAGCCAAACTCAAGAGTATGAGTCTGACTATATTTGTAGACAACAGAGAAGTGCGTTTACTTGTAGTGACATTAGTGATTACAGTAACGTGTACTAAGCTCTGTTCTATTGAAGTGTTCCAGATAGTCCTGACAGTGACAGTAAGCGAGTATGCACATTACCAGGACCCAAAAACTGAAGCAGCTAAAAGGAACTCAGCCATCAGTACTTTTTTATTATTTAACCCTGCACTTTTGTTCCGTCTGTAATGAAAAAGGAATATTCTGCTTGTTTATAGTCTACTCTCTGAGCTTTCAATTGTGTCGTAATTTGATTCTAATTGAGTGCAAATCAACATGAGCCCATTACATTCAATGCGTGGTACTGCTGGGCTCCACCAATCACCAATTACATTAGCTTGTTTTGTCCCATTAAAAAAAACAACTACCAAAAACTCAAATCCAACCCCTGCTGAGCAGTCAATGGAATTTTTTATCCAAACCATTAAAAATAGAGTCAACACATACAGAAGTACCCAAATGCAAATCATCACTTGGCACAAGATGCACTGACTTTCTGCCTATAGACGGCTGCATTCTTTCAGCATCAATTTGCTAAACCTGTTGTATGAATAATCACAAGTAACGCTGGAGGTATTTTATAAATTAGCCACTGCTAAGTGTCCTTGCTTGGGGGGAAGAACCTGCACAGTGTGTAGGAAGCTGAATGCGGCGATTTAATGAGGAAGAATGAGCAGATTAAAAGGTTTATGTTAAACAAGGATATAAAAACTTGCTCTTTATATATTGTATTACATGACTTTTTCTTTTGGTTTGCTTTTGGTGTACCTGCTGCTGAGATACAAGGTGAGGTAGTAATATTATAATAGTATAGCTTTCTCTATAAACCCTATTTAAAAACATGCAGGGGCCAACTGCTTCTCATTTGGGACCTAGACTCTTTACATCAGGTCACATGTGGCGCACCAGTGGCTGACGATGAATATGCCAAAGTAGAGCTGGAAGACGGAGGCAAAGAGAGCAAAGGCCACGGTCCTCGCCCCAATCGTGAAGAAGTGCCACAGCATCTGGGCGATCACGGCCTTGTAGGACATGGGCAGCTTGTCGTCGCGGGAGTCACGGAGGACCTTCTGGTAGGAGGCAATCATCCATGCCAGTGAGACCAGGGAGGCTGAGGCGGAGAGACCTGGACAGTCAAATGAAAAGTAAGAGAGTGAGAGAAAAGCGGAAAACAAATAAGAAGGCTGGATGGACTTAAACAGTCCATAATAAAAGTAATAACAACAATAAAGCATAAAAACAAATATAACATCAATACAGCAGTATTTCTGTCACACTGATTGTGATACTGCGATGAAATTATAGTGGACAAATGGTCTTAGTTGTTAAGCTGATTGAAAGCTCATAATAAACACCAATGATATTGTGAAATAAAATTATAATGCTACCCCAGCAGAGTGATTGCATATGCATCAGTATCTACATGCTGCATACTGGTAGAAAAGAAAAATAAAGATTAATAGTAACGGCACTTCAATTTCAACAGTAAAAAACTAAAAGCTCTAAACTGCATCTCAAATTGACCAAAATTCAATGACACAATCTGCAGATTGTCTGGGCGAGGACCAAGATGCAGAACACAAGAGGCAGAAGCATCAGCTGAAGGTGAGCCGTTTGTTAGGCTGACGGCAGAATCCAAGCCAAATTCAAAATGCAGGCAAACTGAAATCCAGTAGTCACGGGAGCATTCAGGAAACAACACCAGGAAACCCTGCCAGACAGGCAAAGTCGGCTGACTAAACGGATGACATGACAAACACTGAGGCTGTATACACACACGCGGAGGGCTGACTGGGGATTGAGCACAGGAGGGCTGATTGTCCTGAACATAATCAAGACAATCAAGAGACAGGAAGTCCCACTCAAAACAAGATGCAACTGATAAAGTAACCAAAGGAGAATAATACCAAATGACAATGACAACAAACACAAACAACTAAACTCATCTCACACTGAAACATGATACAGAAGGAACACAGGGGAGGCTAGAATAATGAACTCAAAACAGAAAATGAAACACAAGGAAGCACACAACTAAAACTCTTCACTAGACTGGAGTAAAATACGCAGAGACCAAAAATCTAACTTATAACAAAGGATCAAACTCATATCAGGAAATCAAGGCAGGAATCAGGAATTGGATGAATACTAAACTGTAACTAAACAGTTACTACAACTGCGAATACAAGAACTAAAAAGGACATAAGAAAACAGGAGGAACTAAGGTCACGCCTAGAAAAATCATAAAGTAAACAGAAACCACAGACTCAGTCTTTCCCCTTTAAATGTCTACTAAATTTGATTTTTCTTCTTCATTTTGATTGAAATGGCTACTTTTTTATTTTAGAACTCTTGTAAAGTCAAGATTTAGAAGCCCACTTCTTCACAGTAAACTCTTGGCAGTGGATCTTCATCAGCTGATTATGCTGACAGATCGAATGCCCAGAGTGATTCCTGTGAAGGACCTATGAAGGAACTCCCTGAATCCGGGGCTCTCCTCCTGAATGTACTTGATGAGGAGCAAGGAATCTGAAAAAGACTATGAAGGAAGTCCTGGGATTACTCCAGGGTTTCAGAGCTGGAGCAGTCATCATGGGGAACGTGAGAGGCTTGGATAATAATATGGACAACATCGGTGAGCTATTGAGACTCACAGGGAATGCCGTGGGTGTAGTTGGAAGGGAGTGTTGGAGCGTTGGAGTGAGACGTTACCATGTTAAGTTGAGCAGTAAGAAGACATGTGGAGGGAATCATCAGCTGTAATCGAGTCCTGTTGTGTCCATATTGCTCACCAGTGGAATTCATCATTGCTGTTGTAGTTTGAATCACTAAACTATTTGGATTCCTCCATCATCTGATGCAGAGGTCATCCAGGTGATCATGGCTATGGTCAGTGGATGTGGATAATTAATGGATCCTGACCGCTCTTTGCCAGACTTAATGGGCATGCGGCCGAAAACTTTCTCTAACATCCAGCTAAACTCCACTCACACAAGAAAAGAAAGAAAATTTTTATCACCCCATGCCTTCATTCACTTTATGCCTCTTATTGTATAATATTTAGATTTTTATTTATTTAGACTTTTTTCATTTTTTGGGTTGCTGTAACAGTAATTTCCCACGTTTCAGGTGGGAAATTACTCGTATTCTCCTTCTAATAAAGAAAGCGCTTGAACACACTGAACCGTTCCATTGTTAATCTAAAAGCTACAAATTTAGATTAATAACACAGGATGTTACAGGCTGTGTTCTGTTTCTCCATCACATTTAGCTGGACTTGAACCAGTAGCTACTCAAGTCAATGATCATTAGCCCGCACGTGTAACGTTCAGGCCTGCCATGAACCGCCCAGAGCACAGTTTAGCACATTAAATATTCATGTGCGTTAATCATGCAATCTTGTCTCAAATTAGCCATGCATCACACTGAGAAGGCATTAAAATTTGAGCAGAGAAAGACATGTGCCGACTCTGCATTTGATTAATCTGCAGGGTTTTTTTCTAAAATATTTCTCTAAAAAGTAAGATCGGCCCTTTGCTTTGTAGGGACGATCCTGAAGCGGTCTGAGTTTGAATTGGGCCTCGGCTGGATACTGACTGCCCCTTTTTCATTCTTTTCCTGAGCCAGAAACCTCCTTTTGTCTTTGAAATCTCCGCTTACATTTTCACTTTTATTAAATTTAAATTGTCAGTCCTCCATTTTTGCTTACATGTTACATGTTTACTAAGTATTTTATATCTTTTCATTCCTATATCATGCTAATAAACATTCTGCAGCTTGTGTAATTCTTCCTAAAGTTGGCTTTCTTTCTTGCATCAACTTGTTCTGTCTTACATAAAGGGAAATGGTGGAAATGGCAGTTAAAACTATTAAAACTCCCTTACAGTAAGTGTTGCAAACATGGAATGAAATATGCCTGCATGTCTGCGTGGTTTGGTGGAAAATGGAAAATATCACGATAAAACAGCAACAGTTTTGTTCTATATTTGAACAAAAATAATCTGACGCAGACCGGTGACAGCCCAGAGAACATAGAGAGTGTTCCCTTAATGAGGTCTGATTAAAAGAGAGAGCTGTCAGTCCTTTACTGTACAGCCTGCTCGAAACAATATCTGTCTCAAGAGGATTCATCCGCATTAAGAACAGAGAAAATTGTGGGCTGCCTTCACCAAATGCTATATATGTATTAATAAAGAAAAATGAGTTCTTTAAACCTCAAACCTCTGTCTGCTTTGATTTGATACATGAGTCATACCTCTTAAGCAGCTTTAATTTAGGAAAGAAATGATCTCATTCCACAGAAACTGGAACATCTGGTATTCCAATAACTGAACTCAGACTACACGGGTTTCTGTGCCCACTATGCCACCCAAAATGCATGGCTTCCCAAGAGTCCCAAGAGTCACCAGGGCAAATTAGCAGCAGTTAAGTATTAAGCGACATTAGTTTTAATCTATCTAAGAGAACAACTGCCACCCCCTTTTCTCTTATTTTGAAGGTTCGAGTCATTGGCTTGCTGCCCTGGTTCCTGTCCTTAATATCATCCAGCTGCTGCTCCAGAGAGGATCTCATCCCACATACTTCCACCTGACCGTCTTGGACCACGACTGGCAATAGTAGTCCGTATTCTGCTCCGGAGACCACTTTAATCAACTCCAGCATAATTGCTGCATTTGAAGCTGCTCCAAACTCACCAAGATTGCAGAATGGGAGCTACTGTCCTGTGGAGCTGGAATCCAGACACAGGACGAGAGACTCAGTGGAGAGGCAGCAGATTATATTGTTCAGCTATTTTTACTTTATTTGCCAAAAAGCACTTGGCAAATCAAACGGATGTTTTGGGCATTTCCTCCCTGGAGGAGACCACGGCGCACACTGTGGAGAAGACTTTTCTCAGCTGGCTGGGGAACATCTTGATATCCCCCTGAAAGAGCTGGAAGTTTGCGCACATCCTCTCGGACTGCTTCCCCCACAACCCAGACCTGGATGAGTGTCACAGAACTGATGAAAGGATTAATTTACTTACACTGCACCCAGAACAGCACACAGAACATGCTAAGAGGTTTGAGAAGTATTTCAGCATTCTTTATTTGTTTTTTTTGGGGGTTTTTTTTAGTGTCACTAATACAGCTTGCAATGAACCCAACCCGACCCCAGCCAATTATCCCAATCAACAATTACATCAGATACAGATAAATCCCACCCACATTTAAAAATCAGGCTAACAAAATGACAACTTTCCTTTCCTGTAGCTTGAGAATACAAACCAAAACAGCGCCGCAATAAATGAACCCAAAACAAAGGGGATTATGGCTAAATAGTGACAGATGCAGTTTGTTATGCTTGGAAAGCTCTGCATTTGGAGAAACTGGGACCAGCCAATGTTTGGGATTTGTCCTTAACAGATGACTTGAATGATTAATTGGCTACACTGACACTCGTTTCATTCGACAGATAAAATGATAATGGATAATGATAATGCAATGATCGTGAATCTTCCAAACACTTAAGTAAAATTCTGTGCAGGCGAGTATGTATGAGTGCTTACATTAAAAAACATGAATGTTTTTTGACAGATGGTGGGTCAAAGTAGGCACGAATATTTGTGTGTGAGAGCTCCGACACTTTTGTCTTTGTGAGGACTTTGGTTTTTAGGCCATGAGATAAAGGATGTTTGGTAAGAAGGGACGTTTATTCAAAGGACCGTCTGAGGTTAAATAGAATCCAATATACATGTCCTTATTTATTTATTTTTTTGTCATATACATAATGTTAAAAATGGTGGCTCTCTAAATAAACATAGCAAAACCTACAATATAAAGCAGGCAGTCTATGAATAAATAATCCTGGTGAGCCAAAAGATGTTTTTTTTACAGTTTTTGTCCACGCTTGGTTATTGTGGTTATACCTAATATGGTGATCTCAGTGAACATATTATAGCTTATCTTAGTGGCTGAGAGCACAGAAGCCCCGCCCACTCATCTGCTTTAACCCTTTAACAGCGGCAATCGCAGCGATGCACCTGTTACCTGCTCTTACTTGCCGTAAACAGCTGGTTAACGTCGAGCGCATCACCACTGAGACCTCTGATCAAATGCAATTTGAATTACCGTAATTACCGTTTGTCCTTTTGGAAAAATTCAAATGGTTTCTGAAAGCTGAGAAATTGCGCTTCACACCCAACGTAGGGTTATTACGGTAATTATTGCCGGAAGTCTGCAAATGGCGGCATTTTTGAAGTAAAGGGGCCCAACAGACCCGATGTAAATACAGGGTTAAAGAGAGCTACAGCAGCTTGTTTATTGACAGGACGAACTAATGAACTGCACCAATGCCCATTATAAGTTTAAAAAAAGGAGTGTTTGCACTGTGACTCGTGCACAGCTACTCTGATAGTGCCCAAGGAAAAGAAAAGATGGTGCTGGAAAAGGTTTTAAGGTCAAACTAATCAAAGTTTCTACTTTTGCTGCACAACATTTCGTTGTGTCTGTAGTCTGGTTAGCTCCCGTGCTTCTTATTGTTTTGCTCGAGTTGTGTTTTTTCCTGCCATCACTGTGCAGCCCTTTTCATTAGTTTCCTCTGTTATTAAAGTATTTGTTCTCATCGTATTAACTACCATTCTGCTTCAGTTCTTGGTCTCCACTTTTTGAACTTTATGGAAGAAGTCACAGTATTTCTTTATGAACTGGTGACTTCATTGTGATTTCATAGAGGAATGTAACACCATCCATGAGCTCACAAGTCAAGCACCAAAGTCTGCAGCACAATCCAGTACAATCTAAACTGTAATATGCACACCGCCTGCATCTGGATATTAAATCATATGAATCGGTTTTGGTTGTATGGGTATTTGGTTTAAATATTATTATTTTTTAAACATGAAAATCTTGGATGGCACAATGTAACACTCAAAAAACGGACGTAACCAGTCTCCTAGTGAATGTCAAAGCAGATGTGGTCTTTCCTGCAGAGACACAGAGTGGGCACCGTCACTGCAGCCAGGCACGTCGATATCCCCGCCACACTGAGCGCAGTCCGCGTGCCCCGTCTCCAACGAAGCTGTGCCTCACACAGATGTTTGCCCTCCACTTGTCTGTAACTGAAGAGCAAGTCCCAGCTGAACAGTAAAGGTGAACTTTAAAGGCACTCAAATGTGGGAGATTAGTTTTGAGTTCTGCCGACTGCATGCCTGTGTTGTGGGTTTTGTGAGTCAGCTGTGTGTTTTGTTCTATTTAAATATGTTTCTGACACTTGTCTGCTGCTGCTGCCGTCCGCCAGGTGTGTGTGTGTGAACACTAAGTGTGAAAGGTACTGAGTGAACGCACACGCGAGAGAGAGAGAGAGAGAGAGAGAGAGAGAGAGAGAGAGACTGTTTTGTTTTATTCATCAAAGGCCAATCTGCTCCTTGTAAGAGGTGCATGAATAAAGCATAGACTCTCCTAGTGATATCACATACTCACACACATACAAACACACACACACTCGCACACTTCATTCAGGATCTCTTCTTCTCTCACTTTCTATGAGGAGGACTTTGTAGAAAAAGAGGACCTCATTTTATTGGACATTATTGACAAGCATCTTAAAGGATAACTTTGCTTTATTATGGCTGAGTTCTTATTTCCATCAATAAAATTTCACCCTGTCCTCATACACACATATGAAATTCAGTGACATCCCATCCTTAATCCAGAGGGTTTAATACGATGTTGGCTTTGCAGTTATAACACCTTCAACTCCTCTGGGAAGGCTTTCCACATGGTTTAGGAGTGTTTATGGGAATTTCTGACCATTCTTCCAGAAGCACATTTGTGAGGTCAGATGTCCGAGTTGGACGAGAAGGCCTGGCTCACAGTCTCCGCTCTAATTCATCCCAAAGGTGTTCTGTCGGATTGAGGTCAGGACTGTCAGGTTCTTCCACACCAAACTGGCTCATCCGTGTCTTTATGGAGCTGCTTTGTGCACTGGTGTGCAGTCATGTTGGAACAGGAAGGGGCCATTCCCAAACTGTTCCCACAAAGTTGGGGAGCATGAAATAGTCCCAAATGTCGTGGTATGCTGAAGCATTAAGAGTTCCTCTCACTGGAACTAAGGGGCCGAGCCCAACTCCTGAAAAACACCCCCACACCAGTAATCCCCCCTCCACCAAACTTTACACTTTGCAAAATGCAGTCAGACAGGTAACGTTCTCCTGGCAACTGCCAAAGCCGACCATCAGATTGCCAGATGGAGAAGTGTGATTTGTCATTCCAGAGAGCACGTCTCCTTTCGCTTCCGAGTCCAGTGGTGCCGTGCTTTACACCACTGCATCCAACACTTTGATGTAAGGCCTGGATGCAGCACACTGCTCTTGAGCTGATCTGAAGGCCACGTGAAGTTTGGAGGTCTGTAGTGATCCTGACTCTGAGGAAGTTGGCGACCTCTGTTCATAGAGCGGGGACAGCATCCGCTGTCTACCGCTGTCATTCCCAATCAATTCTACTTTGTTATAATACCACTAATTACTACTTATTATATTTAGTATCTTGGAAATTTCACCACTGGACTTGTTGCACAGGTATCATCCTATCACGGTACCACGCTGGACTTCACTGAGCTCCTGAGAGTGACCCATTCTTTCACTAATGTTTGTAGAATCAGTCTGCATGCCTAGGTGCTTGGTTTATACACCTGTGGCCATGGAAGTGACCGGAACACTTGAATTCAATGATTTGGATGGGTGAGTAAATACTTATATATAGTGTATATGTGTATATCTGAAAGGTCAAAACATATGACCTGTCTCAATTTACAGACTGATTTCCTGCTTCTACTTTGATCCTCTGCACCTTTGTTTATGTGATGTCTTTGCAGCAATAGCGTCCCAAATCTGAGCAGAAACCTTTGCTCACCGTTACCATAAATGGTATAGATGGCTAAAAAAGAAAAATATAAAAATAAAGCTAAATTTTATTCATTTTCTAAGAAACAGAACTTAAACAATCTGTCACTGTGAAAAGGAGAAGAAGTCTGTATATGTCACCTTGCAGAGGGAGGACACCGTTTCCATGGATCATGATGCTCAGCTGCAGGACGAGCTGTGGAGCCGACTTCAGGAAGGCTTCCAGGAGGCGGAGCATGGTGATGTCGGCGCTCTCAAACATCAGCCTCCAGTGGAATTGTCGGCGGGGCCCACTGCTGTTCCAGCGACTCTTGGCGCCCAGGTAGAGACGTGGATATATCTGAGAGGGGTGAGAGAAAGCGGTTTCAGGACAGCGATTCATCCCCTTAAACTCCAGGCTTTGCTTTTAATTACCACCTGAAAATCATCTCAATATTAATCAATCAACACCGTACAACATTGCAGTGCCCAAATCGGCTTCATGAAGCAGTGACCTCGAGCTTGAACTGGGGCATTTGCAGCCAACTGAAAAGGCAGCAGCCTTGAAAATTAGAACGTCACAGTCTGCGGCCGTGGCTCTCAGCCAGAAAAAGGTGGACTGTCTGGGAATGAGATGCTGCCTCAGCTGAAGGCGTTCAGAAATCTCGTTGTCTTGTTCACAAGTGTGGAGCAAGAGACTGAGGGACAGCTTGGGGAATTGTCTGAAGTGAATGTGAAGCTGTCCATTTTCTAACCCTCACCAAAAGCCACGGGAGGTGACTGAAAAGAACCAGAGTCCAGATACAAGCAGCAGAAATAAGCTTCCTCTGAGAGCTGCCTGAGCTCACTCTCAGAGACAGAGTGAGCAGGGAGAGGCTCAGAGTAGAGCTGCTGCTCCTCTGCATCAAAAGGAACCGGCTGAGGTGGTTCCAGCATATGATTAGAGTGCCTTCTGAATGTACCTATAGATAAGGTGTTTCAGGCATAGGGGGGGCGGACCCTGGCGCAGACCCAGGAGAGGTTATGTCTCTTGGCCAAGTTGTGAATGCCACATAGAGACTGCTGTAATGCGACCCAGACCCAGATTAGTGGGCCTTGGCTGTGCTTTGGTCTGTACTACTGAGAGTATGAAAGAGTATATGTTTCAAAAGCTCAACAGCAACAAAGCTCCAGTCAATCCACATAAGACTAAAGTAACAAATCTGTAATCTGTGTGAACTGGGGTTTTTTTCACTTACACCCTTAAAAATAGTCCAGTTTCTCCTGCTGTGAATAAGAAATACAAATATTTCCCAATAGATTTTTATAACATGCATATAAACATTTTATATCCAACTCATTTTGAAGTCTCTAGCACTTCTTGCAAGTGTGCACGCTCTCCCTGAAGCAGTAAGCACAAAAACTCTGTTAAACAACAGGAATAAAAGCTAAATTACATCTTTCAGGAGAAAATGTCAAAACTCAACGCGCCGTCCTCCCGAGAGGACAAAAACACCTCACAGGAAAACATCTTCATCCTCAGCTGTCACCGCTCAACTCTGACATCCTGTTGTTTGTTTGGCATCGGCGACGGTTTTGGTTACAACGGTTCAAATGGTCTGTACAGGCGAGCAGCATTATTTTCATATTTAGTGACAAGTGGCGATATGAAAACAAAAAATGTTTTCACCCCGTGGTGCAACATGAAGTCTGCATTGAAATGATGATGCCATCAGTAAAGAAAAGAAAAACACCACATTAACTTTATAGAAAACAGACCAGAGATAATATGATGATTTAAACTTTATGAGACAGAAGATACTTCGGACAGAAGGGGAACAACAAGTAAAACTTGCTTTATTTTAGTTGCAAACTATTAGATTTTTAAAAAGATGATTCTGTCAAGACCACCTTAGTCAAAATAGGATTGTTATTCCATCTGCAGTCATTTATATCAAGGTGTATGGCTCTGTTCTGGGTCCTTTCTACCCTTCCGGTGACACATGTGAAAGGCATAAAGGTGTGGAAAAGGTGTGGAAAAGATAACATAAATGACAATTGACGTGGCACTGATTAGTCAGAAATTACATGAATGGCATGAATACTGTGGGTGGGTTGCAAAGTGGTTTGCAGACACACAGTAGCTGAAATGGCAGGCTCTGAGGCATCCGCTGTGGGCTGGCAATGAAATCAGCCGAACCAGCCACAGCTAACGCTGAGCCAAATTTTCAGTTCATTTTTTCCCAGTAATATGGCTGCTGTGGCTCCGTGGGTAATGTCTCAGCTGTGGAGGTTTAGGTAAGTAATGAGGGGGAGAAAAAAAAAAAAGCTCTCTGCAGCTTTCCAATGAGAATTACTTTCATTTTAAACATCTGTTTTCACCTTTAACAGGTAAACACAGAAATGATGGAACAGCAATTTGGCCCACTGTGTTAGAAATCTGCATTCAGGGGCAGCCTGATGGCTGTTTTCATAATCATCTCACCTGAAAACAAAATAATTTGCATAAAAAGCAGTTTGTGCTTTTCACCTGAGATGCACCTGGTGACATATAGAAGTGAATTTTCTTTTAATGTTTTGAGTGTCCATGAATCGCATCTCTTTCCCTGTGTAAGGGAAGAAGCCCTGATGCATCATGAGAGAAGAGGATGGCAGACAGTGGTAGTAGTAGTACAGTAGGACAGACGGGCTGTGGAGGAGAACTGAAGCTCGCTTGGAGGAAAAGTGAGACGACACTCACTTCCTGTGCTTCTGCATCCTCAAGCAGATTTTAAATGGAGGGGTAAAAATAACCTGGGAGTGTTTGCACACGCACACACACGCACGCACGCACACGTCAGCATGTGATGATGTTCAAGACTGCCTAGTAGAGACAAGCACGGATGCACATGTGTACGTGGCTGACACACCTCAACACAGAAGAGCGCACGCGCACACACACACACACACACACACACACACACACACACACACACACACACACACACACACACACACACACACACACACACACACACACAGGATGACAGACAGGCAGGGAGGCCAACAAGGCAGCCTGGAAATCTGTAACTCTGCAAATAATTTGCTATCCAAGCACTGCTGGCCTTCCTCTATTCACTCTCTCTGTCTCTCTCCGTCTGCACCCCTTTAAATCTCTGTTTGTCGATGTGTTTGTCTTTCATGCTTTTATTTCTTCTATATTTAATTTTTTTTCTCCTGTGGTTCTTGTTTTGTTTTTTGTTTTGTTTTTTACACCACATTTGGTGGATCAGTCAGTTTGCAATGCTTTATTAATTTTTATATTTTACATCCATGAATACATCAGGAAGATGGCCACAAAGGATCATGTGCTTTCTCTGGTTTCTGAGGCAGCAGAAAGGAGCGAGAACAGGAACCATCATGGAAGGACAGGCCTCTGCTCGGCATGTACCACTGGCAGAACTGGAAGAAGTGGCTGATACAGGAAAATCCTATCCATGGCTGCACAAAGCTTGACTGACCGACAGCACAGAGGCACTAATCATGGCAGCACAGGGGCAAGCTCTGAGCACAAGATCAATAGAGGCTGGGGTCTACCATACCAGGCAAGACGCCGGGTGCAGGCTGTGCAGAGATGCCCCTGAGACAATCCAGCACATGACAGCAGGGTGCCAGATGCTAGCAGGCAGGGCATACATGGAACGCCGGCATAGTATACAGAAACATCTGTGCTGAGCATGACCCGGAAGTCCTGAGGTCAAAATGGGATACGCCCTCGGGGCGAGTGGTGAGTTATTTAATATACTATTATATCTAATATACTATTTAATATACTATTCTAATGTGTGTTTCTATTTATTTCTACATGAGAGAAGCCATGCAAAATGACATTGCACCTGTGTAGTGACAATAAAGAATACTCTATTTTCTGCTGTGTGTTCATTCTTTCCTCAGTCTACCCATTTTTTTTTCTTTTTTACTATTTATCTTTCCTTCTTAGTCTCTTTCATCCTCAACCCTTTTCCAGGTTTTCCCTTTCTGTCTCTCTCTCTCCCTCCTGTCCTGCGCTTGTTATCTCTCATTTTGTTTCTCTCTCAATCCAATTTCATGCAGCTATTGTCTCTCTCATTTCTTTCCCTACATCTCTCTCTCTCACACACTCTCTCTCTCCATCCAATTTATTTTGCTCTTCCCTCAGGTGTTCCCTCAGCCTCAAGCTTCCAATCTATCAAATCTATATGAATCCTCTCCTCCCCTTCCCCTTCATCTCAGGAAGTTACTACTCTACTACTCTCCTCTCCTCCCTGGCATTTTCTTCTCTCCTCTCCTCTCTACAAGGCCTCAGTGTGAAAAAGCATGTGTGTGTGTGTGTGTGTGTGTGTGGTCTAAGAGAAATGATGCCAAGTGTAATGCTGAACCAAGAATGAACTCGAGGAGGGAGGCTTACACGCAGAGAAATTAAACTGTTACACACATTTCATTTAAATCATTTTTAAATGAATACTACAGGTCAAGGAGTGAAGCGCAGAGATCAGCAGCCCACAAGCAGGCACAGGATGAGATTTGCAATTTAGCGGGACGCTATTAACATCGGCTCAGTTCTGGATGTGGTGGAAATTATTGAGATTATTATGTCCGCAGCATGAAAGCATTTGCAAAAGTAAGAAAAGTAGAGAAGAAAAAAAAAGTTTTTCTGGAGCCAGATTTGAGAGAGCGCCTTCTGTGAGGTCAGTGTATCACAAAATGAATGTTTAAAATGGCTCAGGTCACAAACCCCACAAGGAGGGTTAGAAGGAGTTTGTTGAGGTTTGTACTGGTGGAGCTGGTTGATAGCGTTTTAAAACGGAGGGTGAAACTGCAAGAAAACGGGCTTCTTGAAGTGCATGCTTGTGGCAAACAATCCAGGAATGGGTTATATTTTCTCTAATTCTTTTATTTTATATTACGCAGCAAACTCGCTTGCAGCTATTGGCAGTTAGTAATAGCAGTAGCAGATTTGCCAGTGAAAGCAAGTCCAGAAGCATAGATGAGATATAAAGGATGGACTCAGCCACTGAGCATATCCTCCGTTTTTGGCTCTAATCGAGATCATCATTCACAAAATAAACCTCATGCAGCTACTCGGACCAAGAAAGTGTTTACTGAGGTCACAGAGCAAGTTTCCCATTGTTAGACTAACACAGTTAGTCTTTTTGCAGTTACAGCAGCCACCCCCCCGCTGGCCATTACAAGGCATGCAGGTGTGAGGCATTTTGACGTTGGCCTCACTTTTTAGAACCGGAAGGTCCATCCATCTTTTATGTACAGTCTATGGTCAGTGTTGTGTGGTATCATATTACAAAGTTCCTCAACAGCTGCATAATGGACAGATGGAAGAAATATTATCAATCAAGCTTTTTCATGCACACATGCACAGCCACTGCCTGACTTCAGTTTGTACAGAGCAGTATTTAAATTATGAGGGGTAGAGATCGCTTTGATTTTGTTACAGTAAAGAACGAGAGTGATGATAAAATGCGAAGGCCTTGTGTATTTTCTTCTTTTTTAGTCTATGGATGTGCATATGAATATCTAATCTTACACAGTTAACGGGCAATGCTGTGATTTCAGGGGATGGTCAGCAGTAATGTCAGAGAAATGCGACTTTCTGCATCCAGCAAATAAGTAATGAATTACTTTTTTTTTAAAACAACAGACTGAAGTAAATTTTAGTATTTTATTTCTATATTACTTAGCCCTAATCAGCAGCTATCTATGTTTGCGTGGTGAACCCATATACTCTGTGGATGCACCTTGCAATCCATGGGCACTGATAACACTGGTCCACATGCTGTATGGTCACAAATCAAAGCTAAACCAATGGAAACTGTCATACCTATCTTTCATATACAATATCTGATTTCAGCATCAAAATCCATGAAGAAATTGTTTTCCAAAAATGCTGTGTTTAAACCTTCTGCACAGATCCCGGACCAGAACTCCATCCAACAGCGTTGGGATGAGCTGGAAAACTGACTGCAAGCCAACACTTATCATCTCATAGCAGCGCTGGAGCTCACTGATGCTGTTGTGGCTGAATGGGTCCAAGCTTCCATAAGCTGATGCAAAGTTTGAAAGCAGAAAAAAAGTGATGGCTGTTATGATTGCCTGTGGTTTTAATGTAGAATGTAACTGACTGTGATATGACCACGTCCTCATACTGAATCGTGTATCACACTCTGAGAGTCGTGAGCATTTCTGTTTTTGTAATTATAAACATTATTCTAATAACTGTCACTACATCAATTCTCATGCCACAGATTTCTCATCATTATGGCTCATTGACTTGAAATTGATCAGCAGATGCACAGTCGGGACACATTTGGAAGCTATAAACAGGAAATAGATTTTAGCATTAGTAGTAATTAATGATTTGTTTTCTTCAAAGAGCAAATTAAACTAATAATAATGACACTAGGAGGCTGTTACCTCCAATCATGCAATCATTTCCTAATGATTCATGTTATTTTAGACTAATGACACCTCAGTATTGATGGCATAAGTCCACATGTCAACTTAAGTGACATAAGTGATGGTCAAGCCTTTGCTCTAAATTCTCTATAAATGAGAAAAAGGAGTGAACAGGAACGACAGAGTGGAGAGAGGAAAAGAAAGGTTTATTAATAACTCGCTTCTGCAGTCGATCAAAGACTCGGACTCAACTTCTGACCCTCCCCCTCGTCAGTCTCCACGGCGATAAATTGGTAGCAGCACCAGGCTTTCAACGAGCGGCTGCTCTATTAACTCACACACACACACACACACACACACACAGCAAATTTCTGTATATCCTGCAAATCTTTCAGCTGTTAAAAGGAGGCATGGGGAGAGAGAGAGCTCTTTAAACTTCATCACTTGTCTGAAGAGATTCTCAACCTGCCCATTATCACACCAGCAATCAGTGACATTTATTGCCTCTCAACATACAGTACACGTATGCATGATCAAATGCCTCTTGTGAAATGCACAGTGCTGGTTCTCACATCTGATTGCCTGGAAGCTTACGTTCAAGAAATATATATTCAAATGATGCTGCGCATTTGCCCATTTTCCATGCCGACTGCAGGTTTGGGGGGGGGTTTGTTGGACCCCTTTCTTTCTGATTGTGGCTTTAAACCTGCAGATCAAGTTTTTATGATACGATGTTCAGGCTGCTGAGCTGAGTTATATAGTGACCATAAGTCATTTTTTTATATAATGTATCAAATGTGAAAGAGGTCACTCATGATAATAAACCTGCAGAGATATGACCTGAGGCTGCAGCTCTTCTTCACTCCCATGGGCTTTTTAAGGTGCTTCATCTCATCGTTTTACTGTTGGAGGTTTGCTCTCGCTGGTTTCATCATCATCTTTGGCAGCAGCAGGTGTTTTCAGTGGAAAAGCTCTAAACCCCCAGCAGAGTGGCACTGTCCCCTTACAATAGGAAGGTTTGTGATTAAGTCCCTGGCTGGGGCCTTCCTGTGTGGAGTCTGCATGTTCTCCCTGTGGCTGTGTGGCTTTCCTTTATACTCTGGCTTCCTCCCACAGTACAAACATATGCATGTTAGGTTAATTAGTGATTCTATACTGGGCTTGGATGTGTTCTTGAGTAAAGCGCTGTATGAACATATGGTTAGAATCTGACTTACCATCTTAGCCACTTTAGGTGATCAGTAACACCAGAGAAGCACTGTGTAAATGTGAGCGCATTATATAGCTGGGTTGAAGCCTAGAGGGCAGTGGACAGTGGGTTTAGAGAAGAGCTACCTTAAATAATAATATAGCATAACTAAAAGCCATAATAAAGTTTTAAAGGGTGATTTAAAACACACAGTACAGTAATCACTGGGGAGGGGGGCATACTGTACCTTTAGAGAACAGAATGTTTTTTATGACCAACATTTATACAGTAATGCTGGGCAACGTTTCTGAAACGGCTTCAAATTGCAGACTGACGCTGCAGCACGCAGCCGCTTCGTTTTTTGTGGTAGTAGAACGAATTTTTCTGCACCACAAGATTTGATCAAATACGTTTTCTTTGTGGTGCTAGATGGGAAAGGCCATGCTGCTAATGGCCAACAATATGTAATAGATTGTGACATTTATTGGCAGCACCTGTACTGTGGCCTTTTTGAGGCCTTTTTTTCCAGTCTGAGTCTAAGTTGTGTTTAAGTTAGATGCTAATAGCTCAGAGCACAGAGTTGTACCATTCTGATACGAGTACGTTCAAGATTGCATGCTGTAAGTATGTTGAGAATTTAACACAATGCTAAAAGCTATTTACTGCCCTAGATACTTAATTTTTTTTTTTTTTTGGAGGGGTGTTTTTAGTTTAAAAATCTAAATATGGAGATCAGGAGGCCAGAAGTTATTCAGAAGACTACATGAATTCTATTATAAATAACCTGGAAGCCATCTTTTACATATATATCAGCTGTTGCGATCTTTGACATGTTTAAATCTAAGCCTTCAGGCCTTCAGGGACAGTAGTGGAGTATCAGCAGATTACTGCATGCTAAAAAAAAAAAAAAAGCCTGTGAAGCAGCAGAGCCACTGATCTAGAAGGATCCAAGGAAGGATCACATCATGTTTTATGATCATAACAACAAAAGTAATTTACACATCCGACAAATTAGGCAGATTTACTGCATCTCTGAGCAGTGGGACTGGGATGTGTTTGCAGCTTCAATTTGTCATTTGCAGTTTGTTTGGTTTCATAAACTGCTACACAAAGCAGTTTTGGAGTATTGAATTTTTAAAAAAAATGCAGTGGCGATGTGGAGCCACACAGGCATACGTTACTGTGACAGCATCATCGGCAGAGCACGAGCAGTTTCCCCCCCAGCAGAGATGAAAAGCCCCCTGCAGTGGGTGGATGGAGGTTAGAACAGTCAGCCTGCTGCTAGTCTGTGAATAATGCAGCTGTCAAAAAGCTCAAAATTAAACACACTGAATACGGGCAGGACAGCCCTGGTGCTCTGCCTCCACTCTGCAACACACACACACACACACACACACAGTGGCAGACATATATGTAGCAAGGGCCATGTTGGTCCATTGCTACATATGTGTGTGTGTGTGTGTGTGTGTGTTGCAGAGTGGAGCAGAGCCCAGGGCTGTCCTGCCCGTATTCAGTGTGTTTAATTTTGAGCTTTTTGACAGCTGCATTATTCACAGACTAGCAGCAGGCTGACTGTTCTAACCTCCATCCACCCACTGCAGGGGGCTTTTCATCTCTGCTGGGGGGAAACTGCTCGTGCTCTGCCATGATGCTGTCACAGTAACGTATGCCTGTGTGGCTCCATATCGCCACTGCATTTTTTTAAAAATTCAATACTCCAAAACTGCTTTGTGTAGCAGTTTATGAAAGCAAACAAACTGCAAATGACAAATTGAAGCTGCAAACACATCCCAGTCCCACTGCTCGAGATGCAGTAAATCTGCCTAATTTGTCGGTGTTAAATTACTTTGTTGTTATGATCATAAAACATGATGTGATCCTTCCTTGGATCCTTCTAGATCAGTGGCTCTGCTGCTTCACGGCTTTTTTTTTTTTTTAGCATGCAGTAATCTGCTGATACTCCACTACTGTCCCTGAAGGCCTGAAGGCTTAGATTTAAACATGTCAAAGATCGCAACAGCTGATATATATGTAAAAGATGGCTTCCAGGTTATTTATAATAGAATTCATGTAGTCTTCTGAATAACTTCTGGCCTCCTGATCTCCATATTTAGATTTTTAAACTAAAAACACCCCTCCAAAAAAAAAAAAAAAAAATTAAGTATCTAGGGCAGTAAATAGCTTTTAGCATTGTGTTAAATTCTCAACATACTTACAGCATGCAATCTTGAACGTACTCGTATCAGAATGGTACAACTCTGTGCTCTGAGCTATTAGCATCTAACTTAAACACAACTTAGACTCAGACTGGAAAAAAAGGCCTCAAAAAGGCCACAGTACAGGTGCTGCCAATAAATGTCACAATCTATTACATATTGTTGGCCATTAGCAGCATGGCCTTTCCAATCTAGCACCACAAAGAAAACGTATTTGATCAAATCTTGTGGTGCAGAAAAATTCGTTCTACTACCACAAAAAACAAAGCGGCTGCGTGCTGCAGCGTCAGTCTGCAATTTGAAGCCGTTTCAGAAACGTTGCCCAGCATTACTGTATAAATGTTGGTCATAAAAAACATTCTGTTCTCTAAAGGTACAGTATGCCCCCCTCCCCAGTGATTACTGTACTGTGTGTTTTAAATCACCCTTTAAAACTTTATTATGGCTTTTAGTTATGCTATATTATTATTTAAGGTAGCTCTTCTCTAAACCCACTGTCCACTGCCCTCTAGGCTTCAACCCAGCTATATAATGCGCTCACATTTACACAGTGCTTCTCTGGTGTTACTGATCACCTAAAGTGGCTAAGATGGTAAGTCAGATTCTAACCATATGTTCATACAGCGCTTTACTCAAGAACACATCCAAGCCCAGTATAGAATCACTAATTAACCTAACATGCATATGTTTGTACTGTGGGAGGAAGCCAGAGTATAAAGGAAAGCCACACAGCCACAGGGAGAACATGCAGACTCCACACAGGAAGGCCCCAGCCAGGGACTTAATCACAAACCTTCCTATTGTAAGGGGACAGTGCCACTCTGCTGGGGGTTTAGAGCTTTTCCACTGAAAACACCTGCTGCTGCCAAAGATGATGATGAAACCAGCGAGAGCAAACCTCCAACAGTAAAACGATGAGATGAAGCACCTTAAAAAGCCCATGGGAGTGAAGAAGAGCTGCAGCCTCAGGTCATATCTCTGCAGGTTTATTATCATGAGTGACCTCTTTCACATTTGATACATTATATAAAAAAATGACTTATGGTCACTATATAACTCAGCTCAGCAGCCTGAACATCGTATCATAAAAACTTGATCTGCAGGTTTAAAGCCACAATCAGAAAGAAAGGGGTCCAACAAACCCCCCCCAAACCTGCAGTCGGCATGGAAAATGGGCAAATGCGCAGCATCATTTGAATATATATTTCTTGAACGTAAGCTTCCAGGCAATCAGATGTGAGAACCAGCACTGTGCATTTCACAAGAGGCATTTGATCATGCATACGTGTACTGTATGTTGAGAGGCAATAAATGTCACTGATTGCTGGTGTGATAATGGGCAGGTTGAGAATCTCTTCAGACAAGTGATGAAGTTTAAAGAGCTCTCTCTCTCCCCATGCCTCCTTTTAACAGCTGAAAGATTTGCAGGATATACAGAAATTTGCTGTGTGTGTGTGTGTGTGTGTGTGTGTGAGTTAATAGAGCAGCCGCTCGTTGAAAGCCTGGTGCTGCTACCAATTTATCGCCGTGGAGACTGACGAGGGGGAGGGTCAGAAGTTGAGTCCAGTCTTTGATCGACTGCAGAAGCGAGTTATTAATAAACCTTTCTTTTCCTCTCTCCACTCTGTCGTTCCTGTTCACTCCTTTTTCTCATTTATAGAGAATTTAGAGCAAAGGCTTGACCATCACTTATGTCACTTAAGTTGACATGTGGACTTATGCCATCAATACTGAGGTGTCATTAGTCTAAAATAACATGAATCATTAGGAAATGATTGCATGATTGGAGGTAACAGCCTCCTAGTGTCATTATTATTAGTTTAATTTGCTCTTTGAAGAAAACAAATCATTAATTACTACTAATGCTAAAATCTATTTCCTGTTTATAGCTTCCAAATGTGTCCCGACTGTGCATCTGCTGATCAATTTCAAGTCAATGAGCCATAATGATGAGAAATCTGTGGCATGAGAATTGATGTAGTGACAGTTATTAGAATAATGTTTATAATTACAAAAACAGAAATGCTCACGACTCTCAGAGTGTGATACACGATTCAGTATGAGGACGTGGTCATATCACAGTCAGTTACATTCTACATTAAAACCACAGGCAATCATAACAGCCATCACTTTTTTTCTGCTTTCAAACTTTGCATCAGCTTATGGAAGCTTGGACCCATTCAGCCACAACAGCATCAGTGAGCTCCAGCGCTGCTATGAGATGATAAGTGTTGGCTTGCAGTCAGTTTTCCAGCTCATCCCAACGCTGTTGGATGGAGTTCTGGTCCGGGATCTGTGCAGAAGGTTTAAACACAGCATTTTTGGAAAACAATTTCTTCATGGATTTTGATGCTGAAATCAGATATTGTATATGAAAGATAGGTATGACAGTTTCCATTGGTTTAGCTTTGATTTGTGACCATACAGCATGTGGACCAGTGTTATCAGTGCCCATGGATTGCAAGGTGCATCCACAGAGTATATGGGTTCACCACGCAAACATAGATAGCTGCTGATTAGGGCTAAGTAATATAGAAATAAAATACTAAAATTTACTTCAGTCTGTTGTTTTAAAAAAAAAGTAATTCATTACTTATTTGCTGGATGCAGAAAGTCGCATTTCTCTGACATTACTGCTGACCATCCCCTGAAATCACAGCATTGCCCGTTAACTGTGTAAGATTAGATATTCATATGCACATCCATAGACTAAAAAAGAAGAAAATACACAAGGCCTTCGCATTTTATCATCACTCTCGTTCTTTACTGTAACAAAATCAAAGCGATCTCTACCCCTCATAATTTAAATACTGCTCTGTACAAACTGAAGTCAGGCAGTGGCTGTGCATGTGTGCATGAAAAAGCTTGATTGATAATATTTCTTCCATCTGTCCATTATGCAGCTGTTGAGGAACTTTGTAATATGATACCACACAACACTGACCATAGACTGTACATAAAAGATGGATGGACCTTCCGTTCTAAAAAGTGAGGCCAACGTCAAAATGCCTCACACCTGCATGCCTTGTAATGGCCAGCGGGGGGGTGGCTGCTGTAACTGCAAAAGACTAACTGTGTTAGTCTAACAATGGGAAACTTGCTCTGTGACCTCAGTAAACACTTTCTTGGTCCGAGTAGCTGCATGAGGTTTATTTTGTGAATGATGATCTCGATTAGAGCCAAAAACGGAGGATATGCTCAGTGGCTGAGTCCATCCTTTATATCTCATCTATGCTTCTGGACTGCTTTCACTGGCAAATCTGCTACTGCTATTACTAACTGCCAATAGCTGCAAGGAATTTGCTGCGTAATATAAAATAAAAGAATTAGAGAAAATATAACCCATTCCTGGATTGTTTGCCACAAGCATGCACTTCAAGAAGCCCGTTTTCTTGCAGTTTCACCCTCCGTTTTAAAACGCTATCAACCAGCTCCACCAGTACAAACCTCAACAAACTCCTTCTAACCCTCCTTGTGGGGTTTGTGACCTGAGCCATTTTAAACATTCATTTTGTGATACACTGACCTCACAGAAGGCGCTCTCTCAAATCTGGCTCCAGAAAAACTTTTTTTTTCTTCTCTACTTTTCTTACTTTTGCAAATGCTTTCATGCTGCGGACATAATAATCTCAATAATTTCCACCACATCCAGAACTGAGCCGATGTTAATAGCGTCCCGCTAAATTGCAAATCTCATCCTGTGCCTGCTTGTGGGCTGCTGATCTCTGCGCTTCACTCCTTGACCTGTAGTATTCATTTAAAAATGATTTAAATGAAATGTGTGTAACAGTTTAATTTCTCTGCGTGTAAGCCTCCCTCCTCGAGTTCATTCTTGGTTCAGCATTACACTTGGCATCATTTCTCTTAGACCACACACACACACACACACACACATGCTTTTTCACACTGAGGCCTTGTAGAGAGGAGAGGAGAGAAAGAAAATGCCAGGGAGGAGAGGAGAGTAGTAGAGTAGTAACTTCCTGAGATGAAGGGGAAGGGGAGGAGAGGATTCATATAGATTTGATAGATTGGAAGCTTGAGGCTGAGGGAACACCTGAGGGAA
Source organism: Pterophyllum scalare (assembly GCA_024447675.2). Taxonomy (NCBI): domain Eukaryota; kingdom Metazoa; phylum Chordata; class Actinopteri; order Cichliformes; family Cichlidae; genus Pterophyllum; species Pterophyllum scalare. Next base: position 69,261 of record JAMQGT020011134.1, read on the forward strand.
GAGCAAAATAAATTGGATGGAGAGAGAGAGTGTGTGAGAGAGAGAGATGTAGGGAAAGAGATGAGAGAGACAATAGCTGCATGAAACTGGATTGAGAGAGAAACAAAATGAGAGATAACAAGCGCAGGACAGGAGGGAGAAAGAGAGACAGAAAGGGAAAACCTGGAAAAGGGTTGAGGATGAAAGAGACTAAGAAGGAAAGATAAATAGTAAAAAAGAAAAAAAAATGGGTAGACTGAGGAAAGAATGAACACACAGCAGAAAATAGAGTATTCTTTATTGTCACTACACAGGTGCAATGTCATTTTGCATGGCTTCTCTCATGTAGAAATAAATAGAAACACACATTAGAATAGTATATTAAATAGTATATTAGATATAATAGTATATTAAATAACTCACCACTCGCCCCGAGGGGGTTGATCCCATTTTGACCTCAGGACTTCCGGGTCATGCTCAGCACAGATGTTTCTGTATACTATGCCGGCGTTCCATGTATGCCCTGCCTGCTAGCATCTGGCACCCTGCTGTCATGTGCTGGATTGTCTCAGGGGCATCTCTGCACAGCCTGCACCCGGCGTCTTGCCTGGTATGGTAGACCCCAGCCTCTATTGATCTTGTGCTCAGAGCTTGTCCCTGTGCTGCCATGATTAGTGCCTCTGTGCTGTCGGTCAGTCAAGCTTTGTGCAGCCATGGATAGGATTTTCCTGTATCAGCCACTTCTTCCAGTTCTGCCAGTGGTACATGCCGAGCAGAGGCCTGTCCTTCCATGATGGTTCCTGTTCTCGCTCCTTTCTGCTGCCTCAGAAACCAGAGAAAGCACATGATCCTTTGTGGCCATCTTCCTGATGTATTCATGGATGTAAAATATAAAAATTAATAAAGCATTGCAAACTGACTGATCCACCAAATGTGGTGTAAAAAACAAAACAAAAAACAAAACAAGAACCACAGGAGAAAAAAAATTAAATATAGAAGAAATAAAAGCATGAAAGACAAACACATCGACAAACAGAGATTTAAAGGGGTGCAGACGGAGAGAGACAGAGAGAGTGAATAGAGGAAGGCCAGCAGTGCTTGGATAGCAAATTATTTGCAGAGTTACAGATTTCCAGGCTGCCTTGTTGGCCTCCCTGCCTGTCTGTCATCCTGTGTGTGTGTGTGTGTGTGTGTGTGTGTGTGTGTGTGTGTGTGTGTGTGTGTGTGTGTGTGTGTGTGTGTGTGTGTGTGTGTGCGCGTGCGCTCTTCTGTGTTGAGGTGTGTCAGCCACGTACACACGTGCATCCGTGCTTGTCTCTACTAGGCAGTCTTGAACATCATCACATGCTGACGTGTGCGTGCGTGCGTGTGTGTGCGTGTGCAAACACTCCCAGGTTATTTTTACCCCTCCATTTAAAATCTGCTTGAGGATGCAGAAGCACAGGAAGTGAGTGTCGTCTCACTTTTCCTCCAAGCGAGCTTCAGTTCTCCTCCACAGCCCGTCTGTCCTACTGTACTACTACTACCACTGTCTGCCATCCTCTTCTCTCATGATGCATCAGGGCTTCTTCCCTTACACAGGGAAAGAGATGCGATTCATGGACACTCAAAACATTAAAAAGAAAATTCACTTCTATATGTCACCAGGTGCATCTCAGGTGAAAAGCACAAACTGCTTTTTATGCAAATTATTTTGTTTTCAGGTGAGATGATTATGAAAACAGCCATCAGGCTGCCCCTCGAATGCAGATTTCTAACACAGTGGGCCAAATTGCTGTTCCATCATTTCTGTGTTTACCTGTTAAAGGTGAAAACAGATGTTTAAAATGAAAGTAATTCTCATTGGAAAGCTGCAGAGAGCTTTTTTTTTTTTCTCCCCCTCATTACTTACCTAAACCTCCACAGCTGAGACATTACCCACGGAGCCACAGCAGCCATATTACTGGGAAAAAATGAACTGAAAATTTGGCTCAGCGTTAGCTGTGGCTGGTTCGGCTGATTTCATTGCCAGCCCACAGCGGATGCCTCAGAGCCTGCCATTTCAGCTACTGTGCGTCTGCAAACCACTTTGCAACCCACCCACAGTATTCAGCTGCCATTCATGTAATTTCTGAGACCAACCAGTGCCACGTCAATTGTCATTTATGTTATCTTTTCCACACCTTTTCCACACCTTTATGCCTTTCACATGTGTCACCGGAAGGGTAGAAAGGACCCAGAACAGAGCCATACACCTTGATATAAATGACTGCAGATGGAATAACAATCCTATTTTGACTAAGGTGGTCTTGACAGAATCATCTTTTTAAAAATCTAATAGTTTGCAACTAAAATAAAGCAAGTTTTACTTGTTGTTCCCCTTCTTGTCCGAAGTAATCTTCTGTCTCATAAAGTTTAAATCATCATATTATCTCTGGTCTGTTTTCTATAAAGTCGGACGTGGTGTTTTTCTTTTCTTTACTGATGGCATCATCATTTCAATGCAGACTTCATGTTGCACCACGGGGTGAAAACATTTTTTGTTTTCATATCGCCACTTGTCACTAAATATGAAAATAATGCTGCTCGCCTGTACAGACCATTTGAACCGTTGTAACCAAAACCGTCGCCGATGCCAAACAAACAACAGGATGTCAGAGTTGAGCGGTGACAGCTGAGGATGAAGATGTTTTCCTGTGAGGTGTTTTTGTCCTCTCGGGAGGACGGCGCGTTGAGTTTTGACATTTTCTCCTGAAAGATGTAATTTAGCTTTTATTCCTGTTGTTTAACAGAGTTTTTGTGCTTACTGCTTCAGGGAGAGCGTGCACACTTGCAAGAAGTGCTAGAGACTTCAAAATGAGTTGGATATAAAATGTTTATATGCATGTTATAAAAATCTATTGGGAAATATTTGTATTTCTTATTCACAGCAGGAGAAACTGGACTATTTTTAAGGGTGTAAGTGAAAAAAACCCCAGTTCACACAGATTACAGATTTGTTACTTTAGTCTTATGTGGATTGACTGGAGCTTTGTTGCTGTTGAGCTTTTGAAACATATACTCTTTCATACTCTCAGATAGTACAGACCAGAGCACAGCCAAGGCCCACTAATCTGGGTCTGGGTCACATTACAGCAGTCTCTATGTGGCATTCACAACTTGGCCAAGAGACATAACCTCTCCTGGGTCTGCGCCAGGGTCCGCCCCCCCTATGCCTGAAACACCTTATCTATAGGTACATTCAGAAAGGCACTCTAATCATATGCTGGAACCACCTCAGCCGGTTCCTTTTGATGCAGAGGAGCAGCAGCTCTACTCTGAGCCTCTCCCTGCTCACTCTGTCTCTGAGAGTGAGCTCAGGCAGCTCTCAGAGGAAGCTTATTTCTGCTGCTTGTATCTGGACTCTGGTTCTTTTCAGTCACCTCCCGTGGCTTTTGGTGAGGGTTAGAAAATGGACAGCTTCACATTCACTTCAGACAATCTCCCCAAGCTGTCCCTCAGTCTCTTGCTCCACACTTGTGAACAAGACAACGAGATTTCTGAACGCCTTCAGCTGAGGCAGCATCTCATTCCCAGACAGTCCACCTTTTTCTGGCTGAGAGCCACGGCCGCAGACTGTGACGTTCTAATTTTCAAGGCTGCTGCCTTTTCAGTTGGCTGCAAATGCCCCAGTTCAAGCTCGAGGTCACTGCTTCATGAAGCCGATTTGGGCACTGCAATGTTGTACGGTGTTGATTGATTAATATTGAGATGATTTTCAGGTGGTAATTAAAAGCAAAGCCTGGAGTTCAAGGGGATGAATCGCTGTCCTGAAACCGCTTTCTCCACCCTCTCAGATATATCCACGCTCTACCTGGGCGCCAAGAGTCGCTGGAACAGCAGTGGGCCCCGCCGACAATTCCACTGGAGGCTGATGTTTGAGAGCGCCGACATCACCATGCTCCGCCTCCTGGAAGCCTTCCTGAAGTCGGCTCCACAGCTCGTCCTGCAGCTGAGCATCATGATCCATGGAAACGGTGTCCTCCCTCTGCAAGGTGACATATACAGACTTCTTCTCCTTTTTCACAGTGACAGATTGTTTAAGTTCTGTTTCTTAGAAAATGAATAAAATTTAGCTTTATTTTTATATTTTTCTTTTTTAGCCATCTATACCATTTATGGTAACGGTGAGCAAAGGTTTCTGCTCAGATTTGGGACGCTATTGCTGCAAAGACATCACATAAACAAAGGTGCAGAGGATCAAAGTAGAAGCAGGAAATCAGTCTGTAAATTGAGACAGGTCATATGTTTTGACCTTTCAGATATACACATATACACTATATATAAGTATTTACTCACCCATCCAAATCATTGAATTCAAGTGTTCCTGGTCACTTCCATGGCCACAGGTGTATAAACCAAGCACCTAGGCATGCAGACTGATTCTACAAACATTAGTGAAAGAATGGGTCACTCTCAGGAGCTCAGTGAAGTCCAGCGTGGTACCGTGATAGGATGATACCTGTGCAACAAGTCCAGTGGTGAAATTTCCAAGATACTAAATATAATAAGTAGTAATTAGTGGTATTATAACAAAGTAGAATTGATTGGGAATGACAGCGGTAGACAGCGGATGCTGTCCCGCTCTATGAACAGAGGTCGCCAACTTCCTCAGAGTCAGTCACTACAGACCTCCAAACTTCACGTGGCCTTCAGATCAGCTCAAGAGCAGTGTGCTGCATCCAGGCCTTACATCAAAGTGTTGGATGCAGTGGTGTAAAGCACGGCACCACTGGACTCGGAAGCGAAAGGAGACGGTGCTCTCCTGGGAATGACAAATCACACTTCTCCATCTGGCAATCTGATGGTCGGCTTGGCAGTTGCCAGGAGAACGTTACCTGTCTGACTGCATTTTGCAAAGTGTAAAGTTTGGTGGAGGGGGGATTATGGTGTGGTGTCTTTCAGGAGTTGGGCTCGGCCCCTTAGTTCCAGTGAGAGGAACTCTTAATGCTTCAGCATACCACGACATTTGGGACTATTTCATGCTCCCCAACTTTGTGGGAACAGTTTGGGAATGGCCCCTCTCCTGTTCCAACATGCACTGCACACCAGTGCACAAAGCAGCCTCCATAAAGACACGGATGAGCCAGTTTGGTGTGGAAGAACCTGACAGTCCTGACCTCAATCCGACAGAACACCTTTGGGATGAATTAGAGCGGAGACTGTGAGCCAGGCCTTCTCGTCCAACCGGACATCTGACCTCACAAATGTGCTTCTGGAAGAATGGTCAGAAATTCCCATAAACACTCCTAAACCATGTGGAAAGCCTTCCCAGAGGAGTTGAAGGTGTTATAACTGCAAAGCCAACATCGTATTAAACCCTCTGGATTAAGGATGGGATGTCACTGAATTTCATATGTGTGTATGAGGACAGGGTGAAATTTTATTGATGGAAATAAGAACTCAGCCATAATAAAGCAAAGTTATCCTTTAAGATGCTTGTCAATAATGTCCAATAAAATGAGGTCCTCTTTCTACAAAGTCCTCCTCATAGAAAGTGAGAGAAGAAGAGATCCTGAATGAAGTGTGCGAGTGTGTGTGTGTTTGTATGTGTGTGAGTATGTGATATCACTAGGAGAGTCTATGCTTTATTCATGCACCTCTTACAAGGAGCAGATTGGCCTTTGATGAATAAAACAAAACAGTCTCTCTCTCTCTCTCTCTCTCTCTCTCTCTCTCTCTCTCGCGTGTGCGTTCACTCAGTACCTTTCACACTTAGTGTTCACACACACACACCTGGCGGACGGCAGCAGCAGCAGACAAGTGTCAGAAACATATTTAAATAGAACAAAACACACAGCTGACTCACAAAACCCACAACACAGGCATGCAGTCGGCAGAACTCAAAACTAATCTCCCACATTTGAGTGCCTTTAAAGTTCACCTTTACTGTTCAGCTGGGACTTGCTCTTCAGTTACAGACAAGTGGAGGGCAAACATCTGTGTGAGGCACAGCTTCGTTGGAGACGGGGCACGCGGACTGCGCTCAGTGTGGCGGGGATATCGACGTGCCTGGCTGCAGTGACGGTGCCCACTCTGTGTCTCTGCAGGAAAGACCACATCTGCTTTGACATTCACTAGGAGACTGGTTACGTCCGTTTTTTGAGTGTTACATTGTGCCATCCAAGATTTTCATGTTTAAAAAATAATAATATTTAAACCAAATACCCATACAACCAAAACCGATTCATATGATTTAATATCCAGATGCAGGCGGTGTGCATATTACAGTTTAGATTGTACTGGATTGTGCTGCAGACTTTGGTGCTTGACTTGTGAGCTCATGGATGGTGTTACATTCCTCTATGAAATCACAATGAAGTCACCAGTTCATAAAGAAATACTGTGACTTCTTCCATAAAGTTCAAAAAGTGGAGACCAAGAACTGAAGCAGAATGGTAGTTAATACGATGAGAACAAATACTTTAATAACAGAGGAAACTAATGAAAAGGGCTGCACAGTGATGGCAGGAAAAAAACACAACTCGAGCAAAACAATAAGAAGCACCGGGAGCTAACCAGACTACAGACACAACGAAATGTTGTGCAGCAAAGGTCAGAAACTTTGATTAGTTTGACCTTAAAACCTTTTTCCAGCACCATTGTTTCTTTTCTTTTCCTTGGGCACTATCAGAGTAGCTGTGCACGAGTCACAGTGCAAACACTCCTTTTTTAAACTTATAATGGGCATTGGTGCAGTTCGTCATTCAAGTTCGTCCTGTCAATAAACAAGCTGCTGTAGCTCTCTTTAACCCTGTATTTACAGACCGGGCCTGGCGGGCCCCTTTACTTCGAAAAATGCCGCCATTTGCAGACTTCCGGCAATAATTACCGTAATAACCCTACGTTGGGTGTGAAGCGCAATTTCTCAGCTTTCAGAAACCATTTGAATTTTTCCAAAAAGGACAAACGGTAATTACGGTAATTCAAATTGCATTTGATCAGAGGTCTCAGTGGTGATGCGCTCGACGTTAACCAGCTGTTTACGGCAAGTAAGAGCAGGTAACAGGTGCATCGCGGCGATTGCCGCTGTTAAAGGGTTAAAGCAGATGAGCTGGGCGGGGCTTCTGTGCTCTCAGCGACTGAAGATAAGCTATAATATGTTCACTGAGATGACCATATTAGGTATAACCACAATAACCAAGCGTGGACAAAAACTGTAAAAAAAACATCTTTTGGCTCTACCAGGATTATTTATTCATAGACTGCCTGCTTTATATTGTAGGTTTTGCTATGTTTATTTAGAGAGCCACCATTTTTAACATTATGTATATGACAAAAAAATAAATAAATAAGGACATGTATATTGGATTCTATTTAACCTCAGACGGTCCTTTGAATAAACGTCCCTTCTTACCAAACATCCTTTATCTCATGGCCTGAAAACCAAAGTCCTCACAAAGACAAAAGTGTCGGAGCTCTCACACACAAATATTCGTGCCTACTTTGACCCACCATCTGTCAAAAAACATTCATGTTTTTTAATGTAAGCA
>JAMQGT020011135.1:0-27627 GCA_024447675.2 Pterophyllum scalare
TGCACATTTATAAAGAACATTAAAGAGTCCTCTTTTTTTTTTTTTTAAATCAGTGAAGCAAAATGATATGAACTGAGTTATAGATAATTACTCCAAGGGCAGCAACATTTCAAACATCATCAAGTCATTGTAGTTTTAATGAACAGACAGATATTATATAAAGAAATAGAATTTTAAATTACTTGGTCTCTAAATTAAGCATAAGCTCTGACGGGCAACAACAAGGTAGCCCCCCGCCCCCGCCCCCGCCCCCCGCTGCAAACAGATAAGTCAATAAGGAAAAAGAGCAGCACAAACAAGTTGCTTGTGCTCCATGCAAGCGCACATGCACACACGCACACACACACACTCCTGTCATCCTGCTACAAGCAACGCCGTCATCGCTGTTGATCATCGTTAATTATTCAAATTAATTCCTAATCACTGAAAAAGGAAGATAAGACAAACACTCATTTCCATAGATATTTGCTTCAACTTTTTTTTTTCCACCGACCATTAACCAAGTGATGAATTGGGGCATGATGTTTATTTATTTATTGAATGCTTTTCGTTTTCAGTGTTGTGTTGTGTCAAATTCATTCTAATGGTTGTTTTCCCCTTACCTTTTATTTTTCATTAACATTCATTAAAACATCTGGCTCACTTGAATGAGCCATCTGCACGTGCACAGCGATCACACAAAGCATGAATGCTAATCCCTAAATTGTCCATTCAGCCTGCTTTCGATAATCTCGAGGCGTCCGCAGTCGTGGCTGTGACACCTACAGCGGCGAGGACAAGACCGGTTTTTATGCGTTGAGCTTGCGAGTGTTCATTCTAATTATGCACATAAATTTTGAGGCCCCCTTTCTTGAAGCTTGTTTATTGTGCGTTGTTTTCCAAATTGTGAGCCGTCGATTTCCATCTCATTTCTTATTAATGTAATTTCACCATTATTTAATCATATTGCTTACAGACACATGTTAAAAAGTCAGCTGAAAAAGCAATTAAAGATCCAATCTAGAATGTGGTTTGAGATAACTTTATGCAGTGATGACGCTGCTGAAGAGTTCTGCCTTGTGAAAGGAAGAAGTAATTATTATTGCCATTATTTGGAATTCATAACCCTGTGATGTTATGGAACACAGCAGCATAGGAGTACTGGCCCATTTAGTATTTAGGACTTGAAGTCAAGTGAAAGAAACACGCAACTCACTGATGCAAAGCTCTCCTCATGTAAATCTCATTTGGAGTTCAATGATGAATTTCATGCAGCCTGTTGGGGAACCCTACAGTGCTGTTCAGTTTAGTTATCCAAGATCAACATAATAATAAACCCTATGGTTTGATGTATCCACTGATAAAAGGCAGAATTTTGTCCTTAGCCACATACATGCATATGCTATTCTTCCTTTTCCAAAAGCTTATAAATGTGCAATTCTCATTCAGTCCCGTTTCGAGCGCTTCAGGGCCGCTCGGTACTGTTCTGTGCCATTCTGAGTAATAGAGGGTTAGTTAGTTTATTGTACAGGTCACCTTTAAGCAATGTTGTCAGTATGAAATATTATCTGTTTGTGATTTCATTAAAAAAGCCTAAATAGTGTCTGATAGAGATCAAAATGACGTGTTATCAAATGTGTTGGGAGGCCGTGTGTTTCATTCATATCAGCCGTGTGCGGCTATTTATTTATTTTTTTTTTCCAGATTTATTTGTTTTCTTTTCTTTTTTCCTACCGAGTTGCTGCGTTACATTCATATTACATGTTTCAATTAAATCAGTACGCCCCTCAGTGCAGTTACAGTGCCCCCAGATGTTTTCGCCCCTGCGTACAGTTTAAATTTTGAAGCATAAATGTACAAGAATGAGCAGCTGTAGAGGGAAACTGTGGTGTACGGGAGTGAGCCAGGAAGCCAGATTTGACAGTAGCCTCATGCAGCGATAATCTACAAGCATTAAAAAAGCAAAAAAAACAAAACAAAAACAGATGGTGTGAGTTACCTGCAGTAATGGTGTCTTTACACAAATAACCAGAACATGTTAGGCCCCCCTTTTTGGATGCATGTAATGTTGTCCCTCACAGCCTTGCTGAATAGAAGTGAGAATACATGATAATGCAGCCATACAGCACTTGTTAACACAGTTATGTGTTAGTCCTTTCAGAAGTGTTTGCACTTTAAGCGTAAATGCAATCCAGCAGACTGATATCACCTCAGGTGGGCAAACAGGTGGGGAAACTGTTGCATCTCCACCTGCTGGAATCAGTACAGCCTGTAACACCTGCTATTAGTGCTCATGTTAAAATCAGGATCCCTCTCACCGCTCTTCCATTAGTGTTTATTTTCTATTTGCAACCAAAAACTGGGCCACATTAGAAATGAATATAAAGTGGTTTCAACCTGAACTAAACTTCCACTAAAATTCAGATGGGGTAAGTTTATAGACTAACACAGAGGAGGGGGCTTCTCACTGTGCTTTAGCTTGTGAACAAGTCTGCCAGCTATTCTGGACTTCACACCAAAAGGTTCCCTTCAAGCAAACCGCTGCTTTGCAACATGCATCAGTGTTTTATTACAAAAACAGCGTCAACACTAATACAGTAAGTGACCCTAAGACTTATAAAATACCATGAGTTATTAGTCAGATAACTTAGATAACAATGTCCCACTGCAATCTACTGTTGAAACTTTTAGTGTTTTTGTTAGCTGATCTGATACAGAGTTGTGTCTTTACATTATATTTTTGCATCTATGTATAATAAGTGTAACTTTGGTAAAGTTATTCCTGTCTTTTGGACTTAACCAGAGAGTCGCCCACATAGTGATAGACCACAACTTGACCTGAGATGACACTATAAGCTCATTTTTCTGACTCAAAGCAGGTAATGAAAAAGGGCAGTGTTTAAATACTGAAAGGTTCTGGCCTGATGTGCATGGCCCCGTCTGGAAGAAAAAGACTTATGAAATAATCCTTAGATGTAATCACTGTCCCGTCTCTCCGAAAAAACCTATTTCTTTCCTTTTTGTCCCGTTATGGAAGACGTGTTCATTCATTGCATTTTGTAAAACATTATTCTCTCCATTGGTTAGAAGCAGACAAAGGACTTGCACATTGTATTAGCTCCCATTAAATTTAATGAAGCAACGTTTTGATCTCACAGAAATCTTCGTCAGGCTTTGTCAAGCAAACAATGAAAAACAGCACAAAGGGCTTTGCGTGCCCCATAGAGGTGCCCTCCATTTTTTTTACCTCATGCACTATAATTACAGAAGACCTGTAAACTATTGCATGTGTAACATTTAGCAGTTGTTTTTTTTTATTTCAGTTGTAAGAAAAATAAATCACCCTGCACAGGTGGCTCTTAAAAACAAAGAACCAAAACTGAAAGTGAATTGACTCGGTTTCCATGAGCAAAGACAGAAGTTTGTTTTTATTTTTAAACACATCTGATTATTAACTCACAAATGTAATCTGAGATTTAATTAGCTTTCCTGGATGACATGAACATACTGTAGGTCACTGACCACTCCAGTCAGTCAAATGACCGCTTTCAAAACAACATTTGTACCATTGCAATGGAAATTAAGCTTAATATTCTAAAACAGCACAAATCACGGAACTAGACTTACCTGAGTTGGGGTCAATAGAGAAATAAGGTTGTCCCTCCAGTATGCTGTAGACTAGTTTAGCACTGTTTCCGTACACTGGATCATCAGCATCTGTAGCTGTTACTGTGATAACTGAGGTACCTGTGGAGCAGAAAGACAGTTATAAACACCTCTAGAGGCAATCATCTCCATGCCACTGTGAACTAAGATGCTGAGCGCTGAGCCAGTCCGGATCAGACTACAGTCCCATTTATCCCATTCTGTGCCATGTAAGGCCCCGATCACGCAGGCCAGTCAGTGACCCCCTAGTAAACACCTGTTGCAAGAGAAAAGTGTGTATTCTGCAACTGGTTGGCAAGTGTTTGCTGGCTGTTGCAAAATTAGTCATAAAAAGGTATACAGCACTGCACCAAAAACCTCCGCCTGCTTGCTAATTGTGGTACTAGCGAACAGTTCCGATAGCGAACCGCGAAATTCTCAGCCCACTGTGACAGCGCCTCAGCCCAGCGCAGTGCCGGGTCTCCGCCGGTTAGAACGCCGTACATGGAAAATCTACATGAAAAATGTTAATTTGTCTGCAAACGCTGAGAAAATACTCACAAAGCAGTGAAAACCACAATTCAAACGGGGAACAGAACACGTTTGGTGGGCCTTGCCACTGTGATCATTGCATTTCAAAAGGTGTAACTCTTACTTTGAAAGAAAATATATTTTTGATTTGTGGCGTTTTAGCACAGCTCGGCATCTTCCACGCAAACTACGGACAATCAGCTAGCAATCACGCTGAGGTGTCTGGTGCAGAACCCACTTTGCAACTGTCTTCCCCGGGTGACAGCCAAGAAGCTCCAGCAACTACTCACCAACTGCAAATACACATTTTTCCCTATTGACCAGAGGCTGCCAGAGGGGGGAGCTGATTGGTCTCTAGGACTGTGTAGCTGAACTTTGCAGTTACAGTTCTGGAGTCAGTGGTAAATGCAACATGATCTGAAAAGATGTTTTAATGAGAGTTTGAGTTAAGTGAGCAAAGAAGTCATGTCATTGTTGATTTTCTTGTCTGGGACAACCGGTGTGTCAATGTGACAGTTACTATAGTGTCAGGTATTTATATAGCAGGCAAAGTAATTGCACCTATAGATGGGCAAATTATGCTACATTCTTTTCACAGTTTTTGCTCTTTCAGGACTGCAGACTGCATGCACATCAGCACGTCACGCACCTGAAATCACTCTCTTGAAGGTTATTAGATATTCAGATGCAACCACAAAGGAAACACTTCTTTGAATTTGTCAAATAAAAGTTTGGCTGTTAGTGTAACTGTTGGCTCATTTATTTAAAAGTGCTAATAGGCTGTCACACAAGCTTTAACATTAAAGCAATTAGCAATTACCTTCACACCAACAGGGCTCAATATAACATAAATAAAATTCTTTATTACAGCAGCTTCATAAGGTCTTTATGAGAAAAATGTATGCAAGGAGTTTCATCAATATCTAAGTCAGTCAAATGCTCAAATCAGGAAATAGATTAGTGACAATTCAATCCACCATTCATAGATCCATCAGAAGGTGTCAAGAAAAAAAGTGCACCGAAAATCTTAATATAAAGAGACAGTTAAAGCAATTAAAAGCATCCTTTTTAATCCAAAGTGACCCAGCTACTCATCAGTCTTCCTGTGAGGGAGAGCATCTGAGAAGAAGAGAAAAGAAGCTGACATGCTGACAGTGAGCAACATGCTGGCAGAACGCTGCAGATGGTATGGTAATTGTTTCTGTGAAAGATGTTTAGAGGTGTTCTGACAACAAAGCGAGATGTCCCCAGTCGCAGACGGTGAAGGTCCTGCCACCAGCACCTAAATCTGTCCACGGCAGCTGAGAGCGCTTGTTGCGTAAAGACCTGTGGCAAGTTAAGTGCTCTGGCTCCAGGACTGCAATTCAGATGGTCCAGTTATGGATTAAATCATGAAAAGAAAATTATAAAAATACGTGCCAGATGTGATATGAACAGTTGCTGCATAGTTTACAGTGTATAACCAACAAATCAGAGCTCTGTATTATGTCGGTATATTATCTTTTGCTACTTTTACGAGCACCGAAACGATTACCATCAAACCTGCTCACCACTGTGCACCATACTGATGACTTACTACTTCTAGAAGTTCTAAAAAAGAATGAGACTATATTTCATATCCAAATATCCAGAGAGCTTCAGTGCTGTTCAACAACTACTCAAGCCTCTGATAAATAAATAAATACAAATAAGATAATTTTGCATCCATGCGGTACCTCTTTTGAACTTATCTCCATTTTATGCCGTCAGCTACACGTGTCACCCGCTGATTAATAGTCACAGCCGCGTCTGCGGTCCTGTAACAGCAAAACAAAGCAAGAGCCACCTTTGCACTCTAACTGCTGTAGCAGTTTCACTGTTGCAACCCAATTATTTCACAGTGAGAGAGCCTCAAGTGGTCCTCTGAGACTGAGGTGTTCCAGTAATTCATAGTCTTATGATGACCCATGCTGTTGTGTTGCCAAGGCTTACCTTGTAAATTTCCTGAGCTTGTTACACCCCATGCCTTTTGCAGTGTTTAGATCATAGCAGATCAATGAGCTCTTTTTTCTGTGTTTCTGCTCGCTGCACTAGCACCGGCAAAAAAAACCCAAACACCCAGCACAACTTAAGCTTCAGCCGCTGATACGCTTAGATAGATATGTTTTTTTCTTTAATCTACTAAAACTGTCATTCATAGGAACTACTTTCAGTCTATATTAAACATAATCTGCCAGTTTTATTCCTCTTTTCACATTTCAGCATTTATTAACACTGCATATAGCTGCACGAACTGTATGCAACAGAAAGCGTTGAAGAATCTCACACTGCTTTTAACCTAAAGAAAATCATCAGCACGGGGGCCTCCATGTCTGCACCTGACAGCTCTGCCAGAACACCTGAAATGAAGTGGAAATGTTCAACAAATGTGTTACATAAGTGAATAAAGTATCAAATAAATTGGCTGACAGAATTTAAGGAAACATAATTATTTGAATTATATCTCACAGATGTGTGCATTAATCCAAATTGGAGCGCTCATGCAGTATTTCCAGGAAGCAAATTATATCCTGTGTGCCATAGGTGTTTGCCAATTGTCAAATGAATAAAATGAAAGACAGCTAAGGAAATTGCACCTCCCTTTCTCAGAGATACAGAGCCTTATCTGCCTTAAAGTTAAATTACTACTACTACAGAGGGAGAAGGCAGCCATCTACACATCCCTAATTATGAAAAGTACCTTCGTACTTCTAAAAGGTGTCTGACTATTGCAAACAGGCTTTAGAAATTCAGTTACACTATGGATTGAAGTAGGAAAGTAGGAGTAGGAAAAAAAATCTTCATAAAAACAGTGGAACCAGTGAGGCATGAAATAGCTCCCTCTTTCTTTCCCTCCCACAGGGGTAAAATGCTCCTCACTACCCCTGATAAAAAAAAATGAGGGATTAGGAAAGGCAGTGTTTTGGTCCTGTTTCAAATCAGTGCAGATTAGCTCATCCTTTCCCTTGATAATGCACAGAGAATTCAGGGACACTGCAGCAATGGATGCAGCTGTAGGCCAGGCAATGGGCACAGAAACTCAATTGTAGGAGGAATATTGTCTCTGGCTTTTATTTGAAGCCTGTAGCATTGTGGCGACTACAATAATAGCAACACAACACCTACAGTATAAATGTCCTGGGATGAAAAATCTGAATGGTTGCTAAAAACAAAAAACGTGCAGGAAGGGATTAAGTATGTAAAAAGCCTACGATGGAATATGAAAACGGTTCACTGGAATTCAGCTGATGTCCTGCACACATCACTGCAGCCTCTCTTCCTCATGAGTGTTTCATATTCTTGGTCTAACCTGTTACATGTGTGCAAGAAACATGTAATCTCGCTACTCTGTGCCTAAATGGATTTGTCTCACCTGTTTCCTGCTGTCTGGCAGATCCAAAGACACTGAAAGAGTGCAGAGAAGCCTCTCCCGGGAAAGCAAATCTCCCTCTGTTGGTTTGGGCAGCGGGCCGCAGGGTATTATGCATTAAGGATGTATGAAAATACAGCCCGCGTTTACGGGTGTTTTCCCACGTTAAGTGTAATCGCATTAATCGTGTTCTGAAGTTCACAGGATTTAATACCACACCAATAATTTAAACACACATCATTCTCAAAGGACATCATTACTGTGCAGTGTATGAAAATTTACAGCTGTAGTGTTTTGGTTGAAGGGCATGCGGTGGCTAAAAGGCTCCTCGTGATAAAGACACGGGGGTCTAGCCTCGTGTTTTACCAACCGACAGAAATAATAGGGCTCACACTTCCTATTTACTCTGTACACTGGCCTGGTGATAGGAAATCAATAGGAATCTTTCTTAGACCAGAGAGGGGATAAATTGGGAGATGCAGCCCGGTGTGACACACAATGGCTATGGAAGGACACTGCAGCTTATTTTCTGTAACACATTAAACTGTGACACAGCCTCATCTCTATAGTCTGCTTATTTCCTTTGACGGAATCTAAATAAAACCAAACAGGGAAAAGCAGTAAAGACATTTAGGACATCACGAGATGCCCGTTTACAGATACTCACAGACGTGCGACAGAACAAGGGAAAAAGGGACATTTTTAGCATTACAGTTTACTACAGCTTCATCTCCAAGTAGGGATTTTTATTTTACAGATCTACCTGTCGGCAGAATCGCCACCATTAAGAAGCAATATTTCCAGGAAACGTGATCAAGTGTTCAAAAATGGGAAGGTTACATTATTCTGCTTAATTACCTCAGCCAGGAAATACTATAGCATGGGCTCCTCTGCAAAAACATTTCCCAGTTTCAAACACTACACTGCACAACACTATTATAAAGTCTTCATTATAATGTTTACTGTATACTGTACACATACCGGTTACATTTTCCAACTGATGCACCAAGAACATAAGCTGCTTCTTTCCTTTATTGCCCAAAATTCACCCTCAGCATGTTTAATACAATTCAGCAAACTGCACGGCAGGGAAGCACTCCTGAGTTCAAGTACCATCATACCTATAATCACTCCAAAGAACGTGTCATTACAGTTCATTTACTAGCACTGGAATGCTACAGTTCTCCTCCACATCTGTCTGTCCAACAAGCATGGCAGCCGTGTAACATCTCAGCTCTTCTCAGCTTGGACCAGCTCAGAACCGTGAAGGGTAGAGGACGGGGGGCATTCATATGTATGCAGGCACTGAGCCGTGGAGAAGGGATATCACTGAGGCATGGGGAGAGCTGTGGGCTGCATGAGGCGTCGGGCTAACACTGCCCTGCTGTGAGCCCTACTGGGGTAAAACAATACTGTTTATGTCTGACTGGCTTTACACTGGGGGTGTTGAAAGAGAGAGCGAGAGAGAGAGAAACCAGGATGGATAGACGGTAAAGCGCACAGACGTCCACGGTAGATAGTTTGTATATGTTCTTAATATGCAGATCAGATACTGATATTGAAACGTGTTCTTTGTTAATAAAACGCTGCTCCTTTTGTATCCTGTTTGGAGCTGCTGTAACCCATTAAAGTAAAACACTGCTGTCTAAGAATAGCTGCCCCCAAACGGCTTTTGGACCAACTCAGCAACAACAAAAACAAATGATTAACATTTGGCTCCTGGCTGCAGTGTGTTGGCTATAAAGCTGTCTGGTTATCTCTCATTATCTGCTCAACTACTCAGCAACTAATGACACACTTACCCTTTCATATGATTGGGTAAGTGTGTCCAAACTATTGACTGGTACTGTATGTGCTATAAATAAATATGCCTATGTGATACACAGTCCCCTGTTATATTGTCTTCATAAATTGATCTATAATTATTTAACTACACCTATCCAGAAGTATTGTTTTTTATAATATGTCATTATGTACGATGAGTGGAGTTTCTTCTTCCACCACTGGACAGCAATGAGTGCAGTGGATATGGCTATGGTGGATATGGTGATATCAAAGTGATACTTCAGCTACTCAGTGTGTTACTTACATCAGCAGACATGAATACTGGTGACAGATGCACCAGCACAAATCTAAGCAATGTTCTTAAATTTCAGTCTATATAACCATGGAAGTAAATCACTGCATACATGATTTGTTCAACCACACTGTATGCATATATGTTTTTATGCTTCCAAACAAGCATGAGATCACTGTCAATTTGCTCCTAATGAAAATCATGTGACTATGATGCACCATAACTGCAACAGATGTGATGTTAATGCAGCAGCACCACTGATACTGTTTACAAAATCTTTTCTGAACCTCACATGGTTTTTATGAATCCCTTTGTTCCCTATGGTGATGTGCTTTATTCACAACATTTCAGAATAAGTTCACATAATCTGTCTGAAATGCAGGACTGTTGAGTCTCTGACTAACTGGTAGTTATAATGTATCATTCCCTAAGCAAAATCTGACACTGTATTGGAAACATTTTCAGTCACTTTCTTTATATTGCCATAATTTCATTACTGTCAACAATACACTTTCAACTGTGGAGTGATAATTAAATGAATTAAATCTGTATCTGTTATTATGAAATAGCAAAGCTCAAAAATGCAGCAACTGGTAAATTTGATAATTGATAACTGCATGTTTACTGTTGCCGTTAAGATCGTCAGTATGGATGCTGTCCATGTCAGTCCAGGCAAGTGTCGCCTTTCTTACAAGAGTGCATGAAAACTAATGCAATGAAGCCGAGCATGTAATAATCCAGTGGTACTTACTGTTTCATTGTGTCCAGCGTTCACTTAGCCACAGCCCTCCACCCACGCCCCCCCACACCCCCACCCCTGGCCCCGTCTTTCTAGGTCAAAAAGATGGCGTGCCAAATCCCTTTTTCTAAAATGGCTGGTCCATGAGGCTGGACTGTCTCCTGATAACACCATTGCGGTGACAGGAAAGTGATTATGTATTGATCAAGATCACATAGACACTGGTGTAGCTCTCTCTCCTGTCTGTGGGCAGAGAGGATAATAGCTCATGATCAGACAGGTAGACTGACAGCCCATCTCTCCGGGCAGTGCTGGAAGCACTATTTTTGGACAGTACCACCTATGCGATTGAAATTCATGTTCACGGATGGGGAGTAATGCAAGAATTAAGAGGCGATTAGCACTGTGAGGCAGAGTATTGTCAAACACAAAGTGTGGTGCGGTGCTGTAGTGTGGCAGGCCAAAGCTCTTGATAACACAGAAAACGGTTGTAACGAGGTGGAGAAAACAAGCGTATCGAGGCATCCTTTCATCTATCCAACCATCCCCGTCCATTTATTCTCTCAGAGGAGAAGATGACATACTTGGAGCACTTCCAGTTGATTTTCCAACAGTAGTCAAAGCCAGTTTTAGGTTCCTGGGCTACAGATGGGCATTTATGGCAACAATGCAGATGGGCATTAAGGAAAACCCTTAAACAAATAAGCATGTTCATAAACACCTGGCATGTGAGAGCTTTTCTCATTTGCCAGTGCAGCCTCACAACTCGCAGCTTTTCAGTTGTCATCATTTTCACTCATCTACAGCCCAGACATCTTCACCAAGATGTTTTATATCTTTATGAGGAGGATGTAAGTATTTTACATTATAAGATGGCAGAGTAAATAACTGCAAAGCAGGGAAAAACCAAAACACGGTCTCCTGCAGCCCATCAGTCTTCATAGCAGGAGTAATGCATACTCATGCTAAGCTGCATATTTCAGCAGGCCTGCAGCATGCAGCTGAAGAACGGGGCAAATGAATGAGGAATGACCTGCAGTAGCTAAAAGCTGGGCCAGAGGGAGGTGTGTGTGTAAATATATATATATATATATATATATATATATATATATATATATATATAGTTCCAAATTAGTTTTCATTGTTCCTATTGTTCCAAGAACAGTTATTCTGTGAATATAATATCCGGCTATTTCATCAGGAATTCAGTGGAATTATAGAAGACAACACTGGAGGCCAACTTTAAGGGAATCACACAAGTTCTCAAGTGTGGACTATATCAAGGTGATGAACTGTCCCCACTGCTGTTCTCATCACTAAGAGTGAATCCAGTTGTAGATTCAGGAGTGGCGTGACCATCAGCCACCTCCTGTATTTGGATGACATCAAGCTGTGTGCCACTGATCCACCTCAGGAGGACGTACAATGAGGATATCATTCAGACTTGATAAGTGTGGGGACAATTACAAGTACCTGGGTATCCTCAAACTGGAAGGGTGGCTCCAGCAGATTATCTTTTGTTTTGTTTTTTTTGAAGATAAGATATGGTTGTCAGCATCCAAGAAATTGCTCCCCAGAGCCAATGATGGATAAGGAATGCTGCACCTTTGAAGAGTAAGGGGTCCGTCACACTTAAGCACTTACGTTGTCATTGTTGTAGTACAATTACTAGTCTTTTATAAGACAGAGCGGGAGCCTCACAGAGAAGCCAGAGGCAGTGTTTGTGTATGTGTTTATGTGCTGGTCTGTGTGTCTGTGTGTGTACATGACATCTCCTTTTCAAGTAGTCGGCTACTGAGTCTGCTGCCTTGACAAGCCATTTACAGGAACGGCAGGAACAAAATAATTAAGAGGGTCCTTTGTTCCCCACTGATGGCCCTGACATATGCCGCCATTTTAAAGGGTTGTGTCATTGATTCACTTTAATTAGTTCATAGGAAATGTGTGGAACATGCAGATAGAGTTCAGGACTGGAAGTCGAGGATGGAAAATTGGGCACTTCACATATTTAATTGCTCCCAAGGCATTTACAATGGCAAGGTAATAACAAAGAATAAGGCAAAGTATATTGTCTAATGAACAACTTTATCATGGATAAATGAACAAAATGTTGCTTAATTTGGGAACTCTGCCACAGGGGCAAGGGTGTTTAATGTGATATAATGTGAATTATGCTTCCTCAATAAAAAAAATAAAAAAAAGTTTCAGCATAATGCCAAACTGAGGTAGGAAATGAACTTGCAGTTAACACGGGCTCCTGAGTGCAGAAACCAAAGATCAAAGTTATTACTTAATATCAGAAATGAATTACTAGTGTATGCTGTGTCAAAACGCCCTCAGCGTGGGCTGCACTACTGTTCTGTATATGGCCCTGCACAGTCAAACATCCTATTTGCCAATCCTTGTTTCCCTACTGATCAAGTTCAAGTTCCTCACAGTGCGTTAGCAGGCAATGTCCTCCGGATCAGATGTTCCTGACAAACATCAGGCCACATCAGGAGGGAGAAAAAGAGCAGCAGATAACTCAGCAAGCTCCCCCTGAAACCCAGACAAGGAAACAGACAGCACTGTGCAGACACGACGAAGCCGTGCTGATTCAATATAAAGGAAGAGCATTACCAAGCCAGCCAAATCAGAAGTTTGTGCCACGGTGAGTTATGTTGTTTAATGCTCAGTTGTGGTTACGTTGAAAGGCTCTTTAAACATTTTCTGATGAGTTTTGTATTATGAGTTTTGGAGACCTCTTCTAGATAAACACCAAGTAATCTCCCAATTTAAAAAAGCTTACATTTTGATTATTCAGTTTGTGACTGAAATTAAAAATAAGTCAAGGACTAAAAGACTAAATTTAATCTAAAGAATGAAATAAAGCTCTCATTCAAAAAGTATATTTTTATATACATTTATACATTACAAAATAACCCAGCAAAGCGGGATAGTATAATCATCCACAATGGCATTTTCAAATGAATAGACTTAGTTTAGATATTTGTAATGGGAAAAAAATTGATTTGCTTTAGTTGCCGGCATGAACATTCACATTCATTCAGTGTGTGTTATTTTCATATTCTGGGAAGACCAGCAGCCGTGAGGATAATATTGCATTAAAAACAAAGGACAGAGCTTGGGGGGGGGGGGTAGAATCCCTCCCTCAGCAATAACTCCCCCAGGCTGCTGCCACAAGAAGATGTTCTCAGTCGATTACATATTTTCTATTCTTTTTCTATTCTTACAGCCTGCAGAGGTAGAATAAAAATCCACTGAGTGACAGCCATAGTCCACAGTCTGCAGCCCATAACTCTGCCAATTGGCTAAAAGTAATGTGTGACAGAGGTCTTCCACCTCCCACACAACTGCGTTAAGGCACTGAACTCAACTGGATCCGGCCATACTGTGGGTTTTCTAAGGAATATATGCTGCCATCTGATAGGTGTCCAGGAGCGTGAAGGGTTAAAGCGTGTTCCCTGAGGAATCTCAAAACGTACTACATCTACGTGACTGGTGACTTAATGTCTCCGTCAGCCGGTGAGCGCGGTGCTATGCTGGCGTCTGACAAGCAATCCATCACGGAGAACACACAGACAGAAAGCTGCACGCAGCCACATAACGTGTCCGCACGAGACATGCCGGCACACATGCCTACAGCCGACTCATGCCGACACGTACGTGCTCGTGCAGATCTATAATGGAGACAGACAAACAGTCACGCACTTGTTAACATGCTTGTTAACGTGTCACAAATCACAGAGAGACCGGCAGAAACGCTCTCCGATGGTGAGGAAACATGCAGCACACAAATAAACTCTCCAAAGGACGTGGCCGACAAACAAAAAAGGGGGAAAATGAGAGAAGAAAAGATGGTGGAATGTGGATTTACACCCCTAGTAATCCCAAGGTTTGTTTACACTCCCAGAAGTGAAGTGAAATTTTAAAGGGCTATCTCTGTGGCGTGCTGGAGAGCAGATTCACCCAATTACACAGCAGCCCCCAGTGTGACATAGCAAACCTGCTGTAGGATTGACTGTGAATGTGTTTGTGTATGTGTGTGGCACTGTGTGTGTGTGTGTGTGTGTGTGTGTGCACATGTGGACACCAGACTGTGACTGTGGTAAAACTACAAACTGACTAAATCCATACTGCAGCGCTGAGAGCAATACAGCTGCCAGTGCTCCAAAAACACAAAAAAGTAGAGCTCAACAAGGTTGTGTGATGCCAAAAACCAGCAGCCTGTGTGACAGTAAGACAGGGGACACACACACACACACACACACACACACACACACACACAGTAATGCCAGTGGAATTTTGTATCATTTTTTTCGAAAACACAATAAAAATTCAGCATTTTAAAGTCATCCATGAACAAAATATGAGGGGGAAAAAGGGAAACACATTTCAGGGGTCTTAATTTTGATGACAGACAGAAAAACCATGCCAGAGTTGTCTTCTTTCTTTTTATTTATTTAATTTTCTACTTTGTCTTTATTGTATCAGACAGCTGAGGCGTGGCAGCGACGGCTTTAGCTGATGGGGAGAGACATCAAGAGTAGGGCCTCTCCCGCACTGGAGATTTGATCCTTTCGTCTTATCAGGTTCTTTTTCAAATGACCTTGCTGTACAGACTTTTATGCCCCCCCCACCCCCCTTTATTCTCTGCCAGTGATTGGATGGGACTCTAGTCTCAAATCTCTGCCACCTTGATGAATGTGTTCCACCCTCATTTATGTTGCATTGACCAATCTCTCTTTATTACACGCTACAATATGCTACATGAATCTTGGCTGTAGCCACACACACACACACACACACACACACACACACACACACACAAACAGCTAATAAAGACGTTTGCTAAGCGCCCTTTTTTGTCTCTCTTTATGCTGTTTTTGTTTTATTTCTCCTCCAGTTAATTTAAGTCTATGCTCTTTTGTGGGAGCAAAATGTAACTTTAAGGAGTGTTATTATGGCATTCATTTGGAAGCAATTGCTGCTTTTAATTTTGGGTACTGACTGTTGGGTGCCTGCAGGGTCCAAATAGCTATGTTTGGTACCTCAGATAATTAATAATGCAGACATGGAGGCATGAGGGTATGGGAATCCTTTCTTTTTTTTCTCTCAGCACTGTAAAATTAGATGAAGACAAACCATGAACACACAACCTCCAACTCAAAAACACACACACACACATTTTTACTTTGACTAGTGGCTGGACAGCCAGGGAGTTAAATTCTCGCTATTTTCGATGCAACAAGAGTAAGCGGGATTGACGGACACAATGCAAGATACAGCAGGAAACAGACGCAGAGGAGCAAATAGGAATGAATACACCACAGGACAAGTGCACCAAAAAGGGCCCTACAACAGTACATTAAACATCTACAACATTCTTCTTGAATAATTAAAAGGTGATCCACAGTTGTGTACTGAAGGAGAAAGCTTTCTGGCATCTCAGCAGATATGAGTAAGCATTTGCCAAGTTTGAAGTGCAAACTGGAGCTATCCTCAGTTTGCATGCTATAGCAGTGATGGGGACCTCCCACTCACCAGCATGACTCCACACAGTCACTTTCAGCCCAGCATACACACACATGCACGCACACACACACACACACATACACATACACACATTTAAGTGTGATATTGAAGGATTAACAATGCTAAACATTCACAAAACATCTACACCTACATCTTAATCATCAACATTTCCACAGTAACTACAGAACTGTGTTTATGCATATAGAGGTAAAGAGATATAAAAAGGAAAACATAATTTGTGTAAAACTATAAACAAGAACATATTGCACAGTTCAGCATTCAGAGAATGTGCAGCAAGTGCTTCTCAGTGTGGTACCTGCAGAGCAGGGGGCGAGCAGACAATTAGTGAGCAAGGATGTGATTGGCTGTGTGAGACAAAGAGTGTTTCAGCTACACCACATCTATTTCCAGTAAGATGTGCCCTGCTCAGTAAATGGCATTCACAGCAAACCTCTCAGATCTCAAATGAGGATAAAGTCAAATTATATATGAATTCTACTGCTGTCAGCCCCACCTGTTGATTCAATCCCTGCAGAGCTTAATCAGCCATTTAAGTTAGAGGATTTTGTTTTCTATTTCATCTACATGCAGGGCCACTGAGATAGGGCCAAAGTACCCTTTGCTTTTTTTAATCAATTGACCTGGGCAGCATGGTGGTGCAGTGGTTATCACTGCATGTTCTCCCTGTGTCCGAGTCAGTTCTCTCCAGGTACTCCAGGCTTCCTCCCACAGTCCAAACACAAGCACGTTAGGTGTATTGATAATTCTAAATTGGCTGTAGGTGTGAATAGTTGTCTGTCTTTCTGTGTTAGCCCTGCAATAAATTGGCAGTCTGTCTAGGGTGTACCCTGCTTCTTGCCCCATGACAGCTGGGATAGGCAGCCCGGCCAAGCCGTGACCCTGAACTGGATATGCCAAAGAAACTGGATGGATGGATGGATGTCCAATTACATCTCTAAAATCCTGCACATTTGGGCTCAGTGCCATATTTATGCAGCAAAAACAATCAGAACCAAAATGGACAAAACAATGTCCAAGAGAGAACCAGAGAAATCACATTCAAACAAGACAGGATCTGCCAAAATAGAAAGAAATATAAGTTTTAAAAAGGTCTTCATAGATGCCGGGATTTGTCAAACTGCCAACTTTATGAATAAAAAACAAACAAACAAAAGGACAAAGCCAATAATACTGATAGCCTACAGTTTCTCAATTAAGTCTTGCTAATTGCAGTTGGCATCAAAACGGCATCAAATGATGAGTAAAAAAATGTAATGTAAAACTTAAGTTTACAGAAATCTGCAGGAAGTAATGCTCACATTTGAAATCTCATTAGCATGTTGCTGTCCTTCCATAAAGAAAGGGGAAAAAAACTAAAATTGACAAATTTGCCTGCATTAGTATTTCTTTAATTTTTTTTTTTAGTAAGGGAGTGATTGAAAAGGATACTATAATCTGCAACTTAAAAATAATGTGGGACAAGGGTTATGGCGCTCTTATTTTCTGATACTCTTTCCTACTGGGAGATAATGATTATTTTATTAATCACTATTCATCAACATTAACAGCATGTTAGCAGGCAGCATTTCTTAATTTGTTTATTTATTAATTCAATTCAATTCAATTCAATTTTATTTATATAGCTCCAAGTCAAAACAAACAGTCACCTCAGGGTGTTTTATATTGTAGGTAAAGACCCAACAATAATACAGTGAAAATCCAACAGTTGAAACGACCCCCTATGAGCGAGCACTTGGCGACAGTGGGAAAGAAAAACTCCCTTTTGACAGGAAGAAACCTCTGGCAGAACCAGGCTCTGGGAGGGGCAGTCATCTGCTGTTGTTTGGGGCTGAAGGAAGAGAGACAAAAGACATCAATTGTCACGGCCCTCTTTTTGAATCTTGGGAAAAATAAATAAATCACTAAAACATTTTTTTGGGGGGGGGGTCAGCTTCTTTAGTTCTACAGTGTATGCAATGCTACCTTTATCTAGATGACAGCGATTATCTGATCAGTCATTTTTCTAGTCTTGCTGTCTCTCACATAGACTGGAGATTCATACAAGGTGCTCACAGGACTCATTCTGACTTCAGCAATTTATTCAGCTCTCTGTCTGGAATCCACTGATCATGTTATTAATTATTAATCATGTCTCCCTTTTTCGCTCTTTCACACACAGAGAATGCTATTGCTTGTTTGAGGATTCTTTGCTATGGAGGGTACTATCTTGCAGTGCTACTTTTTTTGAAGGTTTTTTTTTTATTATTATTTTTGTCTCTTAATATTTTCCGATTCCCCGCTACTCGTTACAATGCTTAAGTGTGCTTAGAAAGTGGCATGGCAAACTATAACTTTTACTGTGAAGGTGAACGTGAACCAAAATGATTCCAATTCAATAAGAACAGAGAGAAATACCTTGGAATGATTAAGTGTATAGATGGATTGGCAGAGCTGTGATAATCACAGATTATGACTGCTGTGTTATGCAGTAGGCAGCCCATCATGGTATTACATACAGTATTATTTTTCATGAAATAAATAATTTGGTGTAAATCAGTACTGCAGGTCCCATCAAACTGATTTTGGTGTTTGGGTGGCCTGCTGCGGTCTACAAGCTGTAGAAAATTTCTGGAGATAGTCACAACAGGCTGCAAGGAGACAGGATTGGTCATATCTGAGACTAATTACTTATCAGCTAAAAAACTAATCAATCTGGTGGATCAAAAGGTGTGTCTGCAATCATGAAAACTTTGGTGAGCCAGTGACTCCATGGAATTGCATTATGGGAACTTTTGGATACCCGGGGTTTTACTTACATTTATTTACTTTATTATTTTTGATCTCTTTAAAGTTCCAACTCTGTGGCAGGGCAACTCTAAATGGCTATAGCAGCCTTTTATAATGAGAAGTTCCCGTCACAATAAACATTTCCTTCACGGTATTAAATGCGGCTTTCATTGAGCGTAAGCTGGCTCTAATGCCGGCATCAGAAGCATGCCAATTCAAAGTTGATGCATGACGCAAAAAGCTTAACCATCAATTTTGAAACAAGTCAAGGACAATGATGGTTACCAATTACTGCTACAATTAACAATTTCATTACTGGTCCATCAACTGTTTATTCTCCTAAATAATCCATAAATCTATCAGTTGTTTGGTTGATAGAGATGCTGGAAAGTAGCGAATGGCTTGAACAATACTAAACTGACAGTGTCATATTAGCTGCTAATTCATTTTCTACTAACTGAACATTCAATTAATCTTTTTGACCCTTGGCCCTTTGTTGCATCAGTTTGTACAAGTTTCATTAAATTAATCCTGACGTTCACCTACTCACAGTCAGCTGGTATGCCCACCAGTGGCCATTAGAAAGGCATTGCACTGTCGGGACACCAGCCCTCCGCCGCTCCTATCCTGCTGAATTGAGGATGCTGGATCCTTTTCTTTCTCTCTCAACCTAATTATCTGACCTTGAAACAATGAACAGCAGCATGTGACAGTGTGAGCCTTACATGAATTAAATCAAAACAACAAAACTTTCATTATTAATAATTAATTGAAAAGCAAAAAAAAAAAACAACCTGGGAAATGTAACAGGTTAGGTGTATTTGATTAAATCTTTCCAAATTATTATTCGTGTTAATACTGCAACCTTATAAATATTTAAAGAAGAGCATTCAGCCAAACAAATTTAATGTTTAGCCTCTGATTTTCTCATGTCCCACTGTACTGCTGTTGACCCTGTTGCATGAAATTCATTTAATCACATCCACTCAGTGCAACAACACAGAGGGTGACATTCGTGACAGCCTCGGTTATTCACATCCTTCTCATCATTACAAAAACATGCACACAAGCGCTTACGCACACGCTCTCACACATAAATAAACATGCACTCTCTCTCATTTACCTTCCTTTTCATGAACTTTTGCTTATTTATCCTTCTTCCCTCTCATTTTTCTTCTCTTTCTACTCCATGGAAGAAAGAAAGAAAAAGACTTTGTTTGAGGAATCGATACTGTGGCTAAAGAGAAGGCGACTTTTTGTCCTTATTCTCATTGAGAGCCTTTTGCTATTCATTGGGGCAAGGCAGCCAGTCCAGCAAGGCAAGCGATCTTATGCAGATCACATTGAAGGGCTTCATTACCTAGAAGCCAGCTACTTTTTGTTCTCCCTCAAGGGAAGAGTGAGGGAGGAAGCATTAAGCTTAGCAAAGGAAAGCAATGGCGAGCAAAAAAGGAGAGCGCGGGGGGGGGGGTAGTACAGAGCGGGAGGAAAAATGTGTGTGCAGTGTGGGAGTGGGGGGGGTTACAAATGGAGTGCATCTCTATGAGCTACACAGGGGAGAGGGGACAAATTACACCTGAACAACATCATCTTTACATCTGCATTGTGGGTTCATGGTAACAGAGGTGTGTGAAACACACATGCATTTAGTTTCGGTGTGTGTGTGTGTGTGTGTGTGTGTGTGTGTGTGTGTGTGTGTGTGTCTGGATGCCTCTATGTAGTCTCAAAAAAGAAAACATACCCCAGGGGGCTCTAAAAGGCTCATATTACTGTACCTGGACCAATGACTGATGATGTTACATACATAATTCAAAGGTACATTGGATAATAAACAATATTTGATGAATTAGTAATACACATTTGTATGTGATATTGATCGGCCGTGACTGTGTGTGTGTGTTTTTTTTTTGAGGAATATCTGACTTTCCTGCTTTTTTCCCCTTACACAGGATCTATATAACAGCTTAGTCTGAACCCACAAAAAAGCTAAATTATCAATCAGGATAGCACGCAGGCGAGAGCAGTAACAAAGAATGTAAGCGCACAAGAAAAAACTGACTTGGTAATTGATGGGTATCACAAATACAAATAGACGTGACTAAATACAAGCCTTTAAATACACCCAGATACCGGACGTTGTTGCCAAATGAGGTGAGATAGATAGCAGTAGCAGGTTATTTACAGAAGAAGCTCCAACATGTCAGTTAAATCCTTTCTGCCTCGGAGGCCTGTCCTATTCCCATTTAGCATGGCCACAAAAAGGGCAGGCTGGCGTGGACGCTTCCTGGCAGTTAGACAGGCCTGAGAGAGTCAGAGCCTTGGCCAGGTTCACTGCTCTGACCCCTTGTCACCCTAGCTCAGCCTGTGAGCCACCCACCACCATCATCATGGTCCCGGTCTGCCGCGTCCCTGCCCAGCCCGGGAGCCTGCTCGTCAGATGTGCCCCAGCCCAGCACTGGCCTAACTCTGGCCCAGCTGCCCACTATGTTAAAGGGCCAGGGGCCCCCTGCCACTCAGCCCATCTGCCAAGCTGCAGACCAGAGCCTGGGATCAGAGAAGAGAGACACAAACACCAGACACCCTCTCTCTTAGCTCTCAGCTCAAAGCTCAACTGAGCAATGCCAGATAAAAGATGCACTATAAATGGGCTTCTTTTGCTTATGTGGGT
Source organism: Pterophyllum scalare (assembly GCA_024447675.2). Taxonomy (NCBI): domain Eukaryota; kingdom Metazoa; phylum Chordata; class Actinopteri; order Cichliformes; family Cichlidae; genus Pterophyllum; species Pterophyllum scalare. The sequence continues at coordinate 21,350 of JAMQGT020011135.1, forward strand.
TGCGTTGACCCTGAAACACTGTTAGGGTTTATTCAACTTAAGCTTTTTTTTTTTAATGCATTCAGACTCATACTTTCCAAGAGCAACGTATGTTCGAGATTTACTGCAAGATCAGCACAGCACAATGATATTTTTTGATATATCAAGAAAGGGGATTTTTACAGAACATCTGGCCCAAGTGGAGCATGAAATGGTCTGAAAATATCTCAGCTGTCCCTCTATTGATCTGACTGACTGCAATGTGCAGAAAAATGCATGAGACGAAACAAGAACAGATAGATAGATAGATAGATAGATAGATAGATAGATAGATCAATAGATATGCTCTGATACACACAGAAAGACAATGATGAAACATACAGCAGAATTTAGTAATGTTATTCTTCACATAGATTATGTGTCTGTGCATCGCTTTGAGAACTGCAAGCGTATTAAATCGCCTGTGATCACAGCGTGCTCCTGTATGTTGGAAGCATGAGACGATCAGCTCTGAAAAAAAGGTCTGCACACTGCTCATTTCCATATGTCTCCCCTTGATCAAGTCTGCTCATTTATCGTCCAAATCTGCTATGACAAGCCTTTACTTATTTTCCCAGCTGCCGATGGTGATGAGAGCGTAATCAGAAACATCATTAGGTCCTACATAGATGGCTGTGCCTCTTAGTCCTGTTATCCGCACCCATAATAACTCTGAAAATGCAAATCAACTCCAGGTAATCTATTAATGTCACTTCAATTTTATGTCTACACTCCAATTTAGCAGATCCTGACACATTTGGCAAGGATCTGTGCTTCTATACAGGTATTCATTTTGCTGAGGTTTCAGAGAGCATGGCCCATGCGAAGAGGAGATGGGCCATCTGTCTATGTGCCCGTTTATTAATCGCCCTGATAATGAAGTGAACTCACTGCCCAACACTCCTGGGGGACCTCTCACATGAGTTTCAACTGGCAAAACCACTTTCAGGAAGTTTTTTTTTGCAATGTAGCAATCATTATCATTCACCCCCCCCCCCCCTTGGCACAGGGAGGAGGGTCTAGCGACCTCCTCCTAATTACCTGTAGTGTCGCTTCAAGCAGACTTTGTAATTTCCAGCTACACCACAACCCCCTTGTTAGCTGCAGACGGGTGGCAGAGCCTCATAATTCCAGCATATGGTCGACAGACATACCAGGGAATTTGTCAGCTTGTACTGGCCTTAAAGTTGAAGACCCCATTAACAGGAAAACAAAATCTGCTAATCTTGTGAGATCTCTGCAATCCGTGTGAGAGAATTAACATTCTAATCACGGACATGCGTGCACAAATAAGCAACAAACTCACCCAAGTGACACTGAAATATTACAATATAATGAATAAACTTACGCAACTAAGACTAGAGCTATCTATCTATCTATCTATCTATCTATCTATCTATCTATCTATCTATCTATCTATCTATCTATCTATCTATCTATCTATCTATCTATCTATCTATCTATCTATCTATCTATCTATCTATCTATCTATCTAGGACTAGGACCAGTAAAAAGTTTGGACAGAGCTTCTCATTTAGTGTTTTTATTTTTTAATTTTTTTCTTCCAACATTGTAAATTAACACTGAAGTCATCCAGACTATGAAGGAACACATAAGCCAGCATGTAGTAAATTTAAACTAACCAAAATATGTCTCAGACTTTCTTGGCATTCTCTCAGTCAGCTTCATGAGGTCATCACCTGAAATGGTTCTCCAACAGTCTTGAAGGCGTTCCCAGAGGTGCTGAGCACCTGTTGCCTGCTTTGCCTTCACTCTGCGGTCCAATTCATCCCAAACCATCTCAGTGGGGTTAAGATCAGGTGATTGTGGAGGCCAGCCTGACGCAGCACTCCATCACCCTCTTTCATCATAACATTTGATGGTCTCTGTGACTGCACTTGAGGAGACTTTCAAAGATCTTGAATTTTTTCATATTGACTGACCTTCATTTCTTAATATAATGGTGGACTGTTGTTTTTCTTTACTTAGTTGAGTCGTTCTTGAGATAATCTAGATAAGAACATTACTCAAATAGGGCTATTCATACCAACTCTACCTCTTCACAACCCAACTGATGGTCTCAAACACATTAAGAGGGCGAGAAATCCAAGAAATGAACTCTTGACAGGCACAGCTGTTAACTGAAAGCCACTCCAGGTGACCGCCTCATAAAGCTGACTGAGAAAATGCCAAGATGTGCAAAATTGTCATCTAAGCAAGAGGCGCCTACTTTGAAGAATCTAAAACCTAAAACATATTCTGGTTTGTTTAACAGTGATGAACTGAGGTTACTCACAACTGCAAGCAACACGATAAAATATAAAGAAATGAAGACATCTCAACAATTTTGATGTGTATGGCACACATGTTGCACAGGAAGACTACAAGTCCTGCACAAGAGAACACAAAAGAAGTGAATTACAACAAGTGTTTAGGGGACAGCAGAGTGAGATAGTGTAGTGTTGCTGAAAACTTGACAGTAGGGATAGGTGACATCATTATTCATCATAGTATTGACAGCCAATCAAAGGCCAGCTAACAGAGCTTTAGCATGAGCCAAGTTATCTCCCTGTTACTTTATCCACATACAGCATGGTGATACAATACTTAACATCTTTATTTTGATGCCAATCTGCACAAGAAACAACTTTGCTTTCTTGAGATATTTTAATAATTTGATTTAACTGCCTAGAAACAGCACTGGAATATTTCAATAAATGTATCTAATTCACTGGTCTTTCATTAGTGCTTGAAAAGTTGACCTTTCCTCAGCTTTTCAGCACAGGTATTGTAAGCAGAGTGAAGGTGCGGATCCACAGTTCAGTTTGGAAACATGACATCATTCCTCTCGCCTCGCAGTCACTGATGAGAGGTGAGAGCATCAAAGCCTGAAACACGTATGTGTAAATCCTCCCGAAAAAGCTAACGCCAAGGTAGAAAGCAAAACCTCTCTATGCCTTGCAACAAAAATGTTGAATTTCAGCACGGCTAATTGTAAAATAGTCAATAGCTAAATGCAATAGCAGATTATGCTGAGGATGGCTGGCTCCACCTATTCAAACCAGAGCCCAGAGACAAGAGGCTAAACTAAATGAAAGATGCAGGATGGATGGGCAACAGCAGGACATTGGAAACTGGCGTCGCTGCACTCACTCTTGAAATGCCATTTCTGCTGCAAGCAATTGGACCTGTTAAAGTTAGCTGTGGGAAATATGATGTATCACCATGATGATGTAATCAGATTAAAATTTGCTCCACGTGATCCCAAATGCAGTAAACAAAATGGCTGCTGCAAGTGGGTGATTTCTGGTGGTCTGTCAAATTTACCATGAGTCAGGGAAAAATCACATTCTCAGAAAGCTGGCATGAAGAGTAGAACCACAGTGGGTGGTGGTGGTGGTTCGGGGGTGGGGGTATCTGTTAACACAGTTCTGAAGAAATTCTGTAGACACATTTTACCCCTGCACAACAATTCAATGCAATTTGCTTACAAAAGTTTTTGGCTGCTCATGCTAATGATGTCAAACTGGTTCTGATAGGCCACGTCTGGTCTAGTGGATTAAAACCTTTGCTTCCCCCTTCATCTCATTGTAGCCCTGTACCTACGGAGGAAATTCACTAAACAATTAAAATGTTAGTCTCCTCCGTTTTCAGCTATTCAGGAAAATGAAAGTCAGACAAAAGTCACAGAAAGCCACACGTCTTATCCGACCGGGCCTTTTAAAGGAAGAACAAAAGGCATTTCTCCTTCATTTCCCATTAACCTCCATGCTCCCGCACACACAGGAAACATGGCGACCTCAGTGACCTGTGTCACATATCTCACGCGGCTGTGGGGACCGTTTTCTGTGGGGGATGGTGACATTCAGTGCAAGGATTCTCTATCTAGCCATAGTCCTTGTGACAGATAAAAGGTAGGTGTTGATATTTGTCCCTGGTCTCACTGATACTGTGCGGATACACTCCTGATAAGCAGGGAGCAGCTAAGACATTGATGAAGTCTGAAGCGGAACTGACAAGCTCTGTAAGTGGATAACATCGTCAGGAGAAGTGGGCTGTTCCAGTCTGGATTAGATTTTTGATTATTTGACACAGGTGGGTTCACGCCAAGCAGAAATTCATCAGCACACTCAACATTGTCTCAGCTGTAATGTGGGCTCTTTTAGCATATGCAATAACTACATTTTAATATTTCCCAGTTTCTTGTCGCTGTGAAGATTTGCTCATGTGAAGCAGACTTCACCAACATTCATCTCTGTTCTGCTCTCTTTCCCGCGCACTTTATTAGCTATGCACTGCTCAAACTCCAGTAATCCTGCACAAATTTTAATTTCAGCTTGATAAAGATGAAACACTACTGTAAAGAAACCAGTGATTTATGAATATGAGGCGAGCAAGATGAATGACTTATTGTTTGTTTGTCCAGAGTGTCTAATTCTCCCCGTAATTCCACAGCGCATGAAAACTTAACAAGAAGGAAACCAGTTGCTAAAAGAAAAGCCTTTCAAGCTAACAACTGAGCCTTCATGAATGTTTAATTAATCAGTAGTGACAAAAGGGAACAACAATCAGACAAAGAGATGCCGATTTCCATTTCTTATGCATTATTCCCACTGGCAAATCACAGAGTGCTGTCAACTACCACTTTGCTCTCTACCCCATCACTATGGTTGTTACCGCACTCCACTGACAAAACCCTTGGAGAGCTACAGTACATTTCATTTGAGATCCAAAGCTGAGCAGCAGGGATCAAGTAACAGAGTTCAGACGAGAGGAGTTCACTGTTACTTTGTGTTTACATGGATACTTTTGCACTGTGTTTTGTTCCTTTTTGCCTCCACAGCAGCAGCTAATAAGAATCGGATGCAGCTATCACGAGAAGCTGACGGGAAATACATATTATATATGTTTAGCTTTGCCTCTGAGAGCCGATGCAAAGACCGCATCCTATGGGAGGCACCAAGCAGGCTCCATTACGCTCCTAACACCATCTGCCCCGGCACGTTATGTCAGTCTTGTGACAGGTAACAACAAGGAAACACAATAACAAGTGTTTACCACCCAACAACAGACCCCAGCATCTTTGCTGAACTCCTCCAGTGTCAAAACAGCATAAAACACACACTCTGATCTCCTTCCTGCTACTGATGGAAACATTTTTTTCTACAAGACTCCTGCTGCTCTGGGGTCAGTGGTGAGGCTCTCCAGAAGGGAAAAAAAAAAACCCTGTAACGATCCACTTATGTGCTTCTGTCTGTCCTAGATGAGATGCATTATCATCACAGAGTGGTCATTTAAATGCATGGATGAAATAAGAATGAGAAGATATGAATATATTAGCATACAATGCAAAGGGGAATTTTTGCGTACCAGTTTGTGGGGGGTTGAAGAATAGTAGCTCGTGCCAATTAGCATCAGTCAGCGCTGTCAAGCTAAGTGACGGTTTGTGAGTGCAAAGACTTTTTCTTATCCACGACATTAATATTATGCTTAAATCATGAAGTAAAATCCATCCCTATCAAGCTTTTCCACACTGAGGACTGTTGGGCTTTACTGCTGTGTCAAACAGGACAACAAGGTCAAATGACTCATTCTAAATGCTTTTGATACAACATAACCACAGTCCACAGCGGTTCACCCTCTTTAATCTCTCCGCCGTTGTTTTGACATCAGTCAGTATTACATTCTGCTCTTTTGAAATCTTTACATAAATATTTATCATAGTGACCACCGCTTTATGATAGATAACTAACCGCACACAGAAAATGTTAAAGAACGCAATAAAAATTTCAAATATCAGGAAGAATGGCTCCTGACCTATACGAAGTGGATAATAGCATTTTTATGCTTGCCCTCGGGCTGTATCTGCACATGCTGATGCTGCTGTAGCATGTCTGAAATGTGCCACTGGTGCTTTTTCAGCTTCTGCAGAATTTTGATTGTGTTTATTAAGGCATTTTATGCTTTCCTCATGTGGTGACTTGTTTACAATATAATGCTGTCTGGCTCATGTTTCCATATTGTTAGTTCTTTGTAAGTGAGCTGTTTGTTGAGGGCCTTCCCTAAGTGTGTGTTGACACTGATGTTAGATGTTCAGTCGCAGCACTGAGCTATGGGTGAAGTCCTAGTGATTTGATTTGATTTATCATTCTTGTACCTTCATTTGTGGAAAATACTGATAGCAGGCAAGCGTGTAAATAGGCATACTCATTTTCCTCTTGTTCTTCTTCATTCACTCATTATTTTTATGCAATAGCCCA